>PVJS01018659.1:22360-34709 GCA_004027185.1 Glis glis | reverse complement strand
CAAAAAAAAAAAAAAAAAAGGGCCGGGGGGTGTAACTTGGAGGTAAAACGCCCCTGGGTTCAATCCCCGGTACCACAAAAAAATTAAAATTCATTGAATGACACCCTCTTATCTGTTATATACAACCCAAATTCCTCAGGCCAAATGTCAAAGGCCTGCCATGCAATGCTTTTTCAATAGTTTTCTTTCACTTATTTTTCCTGATAATTCCCATAACTCTCCCAACCCAAATATTTTGTTCAAAAAGGCTGTCAATTCACTGTCTCAAGAATATACACTGCACATATCTTTGTCTATATCCTTTTCTGTATCCTTTGTTCCTTACCTATCTATAAATTTTTGAGAACAGACTAGGGTAATGGGTAAAAAAATGGATTCTGGAGCCAGAACCTAGGTTCAAATTGCAGGTTTCACACTTATGGAGTGACTTTGGGCAAGTTAATCTTTCTGAACCTCATTTTTCTCCTTTATAAAATAGGAATAAAAATAGTATCTACTGCATAGGGCTGTTGTGAAGATTTAGTAAGTGAATATATTTAAGGTTACTGGCACAGAATAGCACTATATAAGTGCTAGCAACATTAATATATATTTTTTGTAGCACTGGGGATTGAACCCAAAGGCAAGCTACACCCCCAGCCCAATTTTATTTCTTATTTGGAAACAGGGTCTCACTAGGTTCTTTTGAGAGCCTCTCTAAGTTGCCCAGGCTGGTTTTGAACCTGGGATCCTCCTGTCTCAGCCTCCCAAGTACTGGGATTACAAGTGTGCGCCACCACACCTGGCTCAACATTAATATTCCAAAGCTGAGCTCAGCTGACACTCTTTCAATGAAACATACCTTGATAGCTCCAATCCACAGTGATCTTAACCCTTTTCTGCATCTTGAAAATATTTATATTGAGAACAAAGGTTTAAGTATAAAATAGGGTTTCTTAAGAGTGGCATTACTGACATCTTAGGCCAGATTTTTGTTGTGGTGGTGGTGGTAGTAGCCATCCTGTGTACTGCAGGATATTTAGCAAAATTCCTAGCTTCTATCCACTAGATACCAGTAGTAACCTGCCCCCCAGCTGTGCAACTAACAATGTCTCCATATTTTCCCTGGTGGGGGCAAAGTCATTTGGTTGAGAATCACTGATATAACACAAGAAAAAATACAAGGAAACACTTTGTAACTATAAAACAATATATAAAGACCAAGCAATAACTATTACCACTCAGAACTTATCAAATGCACTTTGTCTAATGCATTTTATGATCTTTTAGTACAGAACCCATATTTTGCTTATTCATTTCCACAATCACACCCAACCAAAAGCCTTGGCGGTTTGATGACTGATAGAATAAAACACAGGTAACCTGGACAGGACAGAGTGAACTGGAAAGAGCGTGGGATTTGCCGTCAGAAGATTAAATTCAAATCTTAGCTTTGCCTTTAGTAATTTTAGAACATTGGGCAATCATTAAAGTCTATGAGCCTCAGTTTTATGATCTATAAAAGATAACATCTATATAGGTTGACTATGATGTTCAAATGTAATCAAGAATATGAAAGAGCCTTGGATACTGTACAATTATTATAACATATAACTATATATGTAAAAACACAAATCTATTATACCATAAAATCTCTTTATCCAAAATCATTAGGGTCTAAATTTCCTTATATTCTTATTTTCTAGGTAACTGAAGCTTATGCCTTTAAGTGTTAACTTTAAAATTGAAACTATTTTGATGGAAGTCTTCTGCTTTCAGAAGTGCAATATAAATATATTCTTATTTCTTCTAAAACAAAATAGGTACTGAATATAATTTAACTTTGCTGATTCTCAGCCATTTTTATAAAGCTTAATTACTATTCTAATACACAGCTCCCTCTGAGATTATCAGATACAGAACGCGACTGGCCTCGTTAGTAAACAGTGTCAAGAGGTCCCATGTCTCATTTGTTCCACTGCAGTTCGAACGCCCCCTCCATTGCCCCTCTAATTCTCTCTGGATTAGAAAACTAAGAAATTAAGTTCATTAAAATGGAATCTAAAATGAAAAAAAAAACAGACTTTGAAGGAGAGCTCCAGAAGAACTCCTACAGATAAACTCGATTTGGAAACCATCACAACCACTCTGCTGCTCAGAGGCCTCTCTCTCCTGCAGGTTCTCAGCGGTGTTCTGGATAGCTGAGGTGGCAGGGGAACCAATTTCGTATTTTACTCTAAGTATATATATAGACACAGTACCAGATGTTGTAATGTATATAACAGAGATGTACATAGAACTACCTATCATGATGCCACTCAAAAAAAAAAAGAAAGAAAATATGTATGCCTTGTTAAGGGGGATGAAGTGGAGGAAGAGTCAGAATTCATGTGCTAAGTCCCATCATAAGCATACCAAAAAGGAAAAGAAAATTATTATTATTAAATATCCTTCAGAATATCGAGACTGTAGGAAAACTTACATGTAATGTATGCCTGCTTTTCTACCTAAACTGATATGAAGACAAACACAAAGGTCTATCTTTTCCAGTTTTTTAAAAAATCATTCACCTTTGTATATAAGAAAACATTAAATTTCAAACAAAAAAATAATAAAATTTGGAGACAACCAAAGTCAAACAAAATTGTTTTGTGAGTCAGGAACATTTTGTTCATATGCCTATAAATAACATGGACCATAGAAAAACCTGTCCCCCTGACACAAATAGTAATACTATAGGTAATAAAAATAAAATTATCTTTAATAATTCATGATAATTTACCTCTATTGGATATAGGGAAAAGTGACAGTTGAGAGGAAAAAGATAAATCAATCTAAAATATACTTTAAAAATGACTTTGTTTTTTAAACTTTGTAATGGCTCAAAACAAATAGAAGGTGAAAGAAAGAGAGAAAGAAAGAAAGAAAAAGAAGAAAGTAAACTAGAAGGAAAAGATGAAAACATGGCATATCTAACATTTCTTAGAAGCTACTGGATAAAAGTATCTAGCCTTGTACCTGACAACCGTAGTCCAAAAGAAGCTGCAGTATATCCAAGTTTTCGTTTTCAATAGTTATGGTAACAGCATTTCTCCCAAGCACATCTACGCAATTTATGTTCAAGTCACCTGAACTGTTTTCCTCCAAAATCTTTTTAACCATATAATAGTCACCTAAATAACAATACACAAACATAATTTAATATCCAAGACATGTTAAATAAGAATGACTATAAAGAATAATTTAGCTTGTTGAATTAAAAGATTTAAAATATCTAAACTCATTTTGATATGTGGAAATGTGCACAGAAAATATGAACATTTCCTGGATAAAAACCTGTATCTTGATAAACTAATACATACATTAATAACCAATATAAAAGTCAAGTAGAAAGGTTTTAAATGTACAATATGAAATAAAAGCTACTAGTTTAAAATTCTGAACTGGATGACTAAGGAGAGAAACTTATAGAAGATATATAAAATAATTTAATATAGAATGCCAAAAAATGCAGACTGGCAGCTAGAAAAATAAGAAGCAGTTTAATGGGATAAGTTTTATATCTCAAATATATATATACACATTTACTTATATATCAAAATGGTTAAAAATGAGATCTAATAATAAGTAGAGAATATTAGAAAGAGTTTTCACAGGGAAAGCATACTTTTGAAAAGCAGTGTGAGCATATGCATGCTTGTGGGTACGTACAGTGAGAGGGAAAGCTGCCTGAAAATCCTGTACCCTGCATCACACACATACATGTGCACGCGTGCACGCACACACACACACGCACACACACACACACACACACACCATCTCATCAATAAAGCTGTTTAGAGTAAATGATCAGGGAACATTCAGCTCACAAAACTAGAATTAGTGCCTGACCTGTCGGGCAGACTGTCTTCTGCCTGACTGTTGCTTACAACAAGACAGTTATTCCATGTGGGAAAATGAGAATAAATCCTTTCACCAGGGGCCTACTCTTTGTCTGCTGATGAGATGATGCAAGAACAAGAGGAATAAATCAAAAGAGAAATGCTAGAGAAAGCAAGCAAGGGGGATTTGTTTTTTTTTTCAGTTTACTTATTAAACAACACTATTTAAGTGACTTGCAAAATATAAAGCCGTTCCTTAGACGTCTATGAGTAAGAAATGGAATGAACAATCAGAGTGGAAACCAGAAAGAAAAAGAAATGAGTGATTTCATGATACAGAAAGAGAAAAATTAAATAAATAAGACAGGTATAGATCTTGTTAAAAATTCAAAAAATGCTATTAATTTTAATCTATGATCTTATAGTCCCATATATTTTGGAAGAAGTTAAATAGTAGTTTTCTTGACAACATATTTTCCTAATTCCCTCCAGAAGAAAATCACAAAAAGAAATATTTTCCTCACAGTATTACTAATTAATATGTAGACACTACTATTTCATGGCAAAAACAGCAGCCCTTCACAAAGTGATGCTCTTAGTCACAAGTTGAATCAACAGTGGCCAGACTTCTCACTTTTACTGGAGAACAACATGAGTGGGGGGAAGGAGTACTGGGGATTGAACCTAGGCACATTCTACCTCCAAGATACACCACCAGCCCTTTTTAAAAAAAATAATAATTATTATTTTCATTTTGAAACAGGGTATCACTAAGTTGCTGACAGTCTCACAAAGTTGCTGAGGCTGGCCTTGAACCTACAATCCTCCTGTCTCAGCCTCCCAAGTACTGAGATTACAGACATGTGCCACCACTCCCAGCATTGGAGGATAACATTTAAAACCTTATTTCAGATTAATCTATTTCAATGTGTTAGTAGTTGGAGAATGCAATCCATAAAAACTCACCTGTAGTTCTTTGATATTATGATATGTGTAGATGAGGATTAATTTTTTAATTCTCCTGCTTGGGACTCACTAGGCTTTCTAAACCTGAGGACTTCTGCCCATTAATTCTGCAATATTTTCAGCCATTATCTCTTCAAATATTGCTTCATTTTCAGTTTACATGAACTATATTTCAAAAGATCAGAATAGCCTTAACTTTTAGGATTAGTGTGTATGTAAAAAGAGGTTAGGAAACAAAATACATACCAAGAAACTCATTATACAGCAAGGGTTACAATTCAAAATGTCTGCATATGCCAGACAAATATATTTTATATTTCCATTTTAAACTGAAGTTGCTTTCAAGAGTTACATATACCTTTTGTCTTTTAAAGTATAACATATAAGAGGAAATGCAACATAATCTGTTTTTTTTTTTCAGTGAAGGAAAAAGAAACCTTTTTCAACCCATCCCACAGGGAGTATTCAAATTCAACAGAAAGTCAGCTCAGTCCCCTCTCTGAAACATCTCCCATGCTCATCTGCTTGTCCCCAGGTATGCTGCTATCCCTCACCCGAGCCACCATCTGATCTCGCTCCTGGACAATGAAATGGACTCTTAACTGAGACACTGCTGAAAAAGATTCTCTCCCTGAACACACGCCAGGCAGGCTTCTCTGGGCTCTTTTCTCCACTAGGCCTATGACTTGAAAAACACTAACATAGTTTCCAACAGCTCAGGGTCACATCCCTCGGATGGGACCACTTAGAGTGCCTGCCTGGGAAACTCACTCACGGCTGCCAAAGCATTCACCATTTGGTCCAGCCAACACCTGAAGACAGAATCCGTTTCCCAGCCCAGGTGAGGGGGGAGAAGTCTAACTTCCAGTAAGTGCCAATTAGTAAGCCCAGGTTGGTTCCACATAGATCAACTACCCACTTCCTGCTTTTTGAAATTTTTCAGTTCCTTGACTCTACTGAGCCCCCACTCACCCTCTTTTCTATTCCTTTATTCTCCCTTTAAAACACATAGCCATCTCTGTACACAATGCACTTGAACTCAGTTCACACTGAACTCTTTCCCTATTGCAATTCTATGTTATTTATATACTTTACATCTAACGCAGGAGTCAACAAATTTGTTCTGAACAAAGGGCCAGGCAGTAAATACACCAGAGTTTGTAGCCACGACATCTCAGTCACAACCACTCAACATGGCCCCTTTAGCACAAAAGCAGCCACAGACCACATGGAAACAAATGAACGTGGATGTGTTCCAATAAAACTGTGTGCAAACAGTGAATTTTGAATTGCATAGAATTTTCATGTTTTATGAAATATTATTTTTAATTAATTTTTAAAACTATCTGAAATGTAAAAACCAGTCTTAGCTCTCAGGCCTTACAAAAGCAGGTGGATACAGCGTGTGAGCCAGTTTGCTCACCTCTGTTCTAGCCCCACCTTTTCAATCCATTCCCCACCCCGCAGTCAGAGTGATCTTTTTAAAATTCAAAGCATATCAGGCTCACAACCTCGTGACTTCCTACCACACTTAGTAAAGGCCAAATTCCTACTGTGGCCTACAAAGCCCTGCAGGACCTGGACCTTGCTACTGTTCTGAATCTACTTGTGCCACTCTCCTGTTCACCCACTATGATCAGACTAGACTGGCGCTTTTCAGTCTGCAAGTTGCATGAAAGCAGTCAGTCCCAACCAGAAATTTAAAAAAATGAAATAGTATATAAAATACCAGAGTAATCCCGTGGATCCTTAGCACCAAACTTATTCTGCCTGTGAGAAACCCTTGAGAGAAACAGTGGCCAGATATTACCATATTAATTAAGAACAAGTGATTCCAACCTTCCTCATTGGCATCTCATTTGGTTTTCTGGCATGTGATGGTATTTTTCATTATTACTGGAATATTAATGTTGATCAGTTTTAACTTTATATTAACCAAGTTTGAAGTTAGTTGTGAGGGAGAATTTTATCTGTTGAATATTTTGTAAGTCTTTTCATGAACCGAGTTTCTGTAACAAACTTTGAGTGTGGCAATTATTTTATTCCCAATTATGCTTAAAACAGATTTTATTAAAAGAAAAGCTTTGGCACTCAAAGAAATTCTTTTGGATTTTTTAAACATTATTGATATGATGCTGGAATTCTTTTATTTATTTATTCTTTTTTATGGTACTGGAGATTGTACCCAGGGGCATCCTACCTCTGAGCTATACTCCCAGCCCTTTTTATTTTTTATTTTGAAACAGGGTCTTTGAAACTAAGTTGCTGAGTGTCTCCCTAAATTGCTGAGGCTGGTCTTGAACCTCTGATCCTCCTGTCTCAGCTTCCCAAATACTGGGATTACAGGCGGGCACCACCACACTTGGCTGGTGCTGGAATTCTTTTTTAGTCCTATCATTCATTTGGGCTCTTAAAAGTCACTACTTATCACTTTGGGGGGGGGGGAGACTGGAGATTGAACCCAGAAGCACCTACCTCTGAGTACACTCCCAGCCCTATTTTATATTTTTAAATTTTGAAACAGGGTCGCTAAATTTCACCACATGCTGGTCCTGAACCTTTGATCCTCCCGTCTCAGCCTCCCGAGTACTGGAATTACAGGCTTGCACTACCGCACCCAGCTAACTTATCACTTCTTAATATCAACTTTTAAATTTCTCATTACCTGCTAAACTACTAATCCTAGATCTTAAACTTCTAAAAAGATATTTATAACACTAACATGAAGAAGAAGAATTATTTTTAGGTTACAACAATTCCTATACAATGAAATTTAATCTTTACCCTGCAACTTTGTAATATACAAGGTACAGGAATTTGGCTTGGGTTACTTTTTTTTTTCTTAGCTGCCCAGATAAGAAATTGCTCTGTACTAGGAATAGCCTATCTTCCAAACACAAATAGGCCATTTAAGTTCAACTGAACATTTGCTTCTTCACTTCAGTCAGATCTATTATATTCACCACATTTTCCTCCTTTCTACTCCTCATTAGAGCGCAAGAGAGCATCTTCATTACAGGAAAAACCTCCTAAAAGATAGGACATAGTCAGTAATTTGTTGATGAGGCACTTTCCAGTGCTGCAACACAATTAGAAAATTGTTAAGTGTATTTTGATGACATGGAAAAGAACTGCAAAGTAAAAATAATACAAAGAAACATACTTGTGGGATCACTACACAGAAATGCCAGTGTTACAGAACTGTGAGGTGAGGCAGCTAGCTGCTCAATGAGTCTGTTATAAATTATCCAGCAAGATTCTGGTGATTTAAGAGTCTTTTTGTTGTTGTTCTTAAAATAACATTTTGTTAAAATAACCACTCCCTATGGCAACAGTTCTCACCTAGTACACTCTAAGCTTCAGTGATTTGAAAAGCTTTCCTGTACAAAACTTAAGTGCTACACCTAATGACAATCTGTGAAATGTTTGTAGAATGATGCCTACAGTATGCTCTTCACCTCTCCTTTCTGCAAAATATTCCTCCCTCACAATGCATACCTCTTTACATTAGGTGCTGCCTGTCAACACAAAACTTCTCAGCAAAAGCCAGTACTCTGCAGTTTTTCTTCCCACCGTCCTCCTCTCTAACCTCACCTTCAACATCTCTTGTCAAATAGCTAAAGTAAAACAAAACAAAAAACCAAAAAAGTCCCATTAAATACATTACGGTGTTAATAATAGAGTAGCTTATATTACTTCTACCAGAAATATTGCACATTTTAACAGCAACCTTAGCGCAAAGGTACACAAAGCTTAGACACTGGGTCTCCAAAGCATCCTTCATTATACTGTAGCAACCATATCACAAAGGTGATAGAACACAAACTAGGCTGAGTCCAGGCATAAAGGAGAAATTCTGCCCTCACCATACCTCCTCCAGCCCCATGCTGAAATGTCACAAAGGGACTGCTAACTCAAATACAAATTTTCCCAAGATACTCTCAAGGGAGAGTTGGCAGGTACCAAATCCTTTCATGCCTCTTTTTTCTGCACAAATTAAAGGGTTTCTATTCATGAATACGTACCATCTACTCAACAGCTACTTTAAGTGAGGAAAATTAACACAAATCATATATAGTTTAGGTGCTTCCTAAAAAACATGATTTATCCTTTCTCCAATCAGCAGGCCTAAAAGAATGCAGGCTAAGGAATATCATAGGTGCCCATGATTAAGAGGCTCATTACCATACTAATTCTAGATTAGGGGGAAAAAAAGACATGGGTAGTAAGAATCACTACTTAATATTTAATAAAACAACTACCTTTTCTGACACAAATGATTCTCATTCATTAAACTATAACCAGATCAATACAACATAGTGGTGATTGATACATATAAATATACACACAACAGATCTGGCTCATGGAGCTGTGAAGGTTAAATGAAATCATCTATGAAAAACATGAGCACCCAACCCCAAAGCTGTTTTAGTAAATGTTCACCATTTGGTTTGATGAGATTCCAATGTGACAGTGGAAGTTACAGCCACTTCAGGAAATTTTTCCCTTTTAGATTTGATTTGGGTAACACTAAAACAACATTAGTGACTAAGGACATGTAAACAAAAAATACTACTATAATTTAAATTTATTTTAAAACATAAATGTATACCATAACTACGTGCAAGAAATATGCCATTTTTTCAATTCTAACCCAATAATTTCTTTCAGTATACCTGAAACACAGAAATTGTCTATTTTATCTCTCATTTAGAATTATGAAAATTTATATATGGGTTAGATAAAACATGCATATTTAGTTTCCACCCCACCCTCAAAAGCCAAATTTCTCTAAGGATCTTGATGTTGAAAAATGGGAAACTGATAAAGAATTATCAAGCTGTTTAAGCTGGGTACTATTGATAGTCTATAAAACTGTTACCAATTAAAACTCTTGTTTGAGATAGGTCATAAAATAATCCTAAATATACACACCATATAAATAACTACTCCACTCATATTCCATTGTGACATTTTTCTGTCCTCAGTTTGCCAGGAATATCAAATTCCCTTTGTTGACATATTTTGTTTGCTTTAAAATAACCACAACACAATGGGCTAGGGTAGATGTTGTGGCCACTTATTTGTTACAGTACAACACAATCTTTTCCCTTCCCTTCTCAAGGAATTTTTGAAGGGAAAAAAACTGTAATGTTGCCGCTCTAGCAACATTTTTACATAACCCAGAGACCATAATTTTTGTGATGTTAGAGATATATATTCTATGTTTCTTTACATTTCCAAGGCTACTTAAAGTTGTCTATGGTGGACTCTAACAAATCCTTCCACATTATTAATGAAAACTACTACAAGAGAACATAAAAGTGGCTTGACTAAAGACATAGGTAGACTTTGTTTATAAGTCAATGTGTTTCCAAAAGGTTTTCTAAATAGACTGGGGACTTAGCTAAGTGGTAGAGCACTTGCCTAGCATGCACCACTCTGGGTTCAATTCCCAGTACTACCAGGAATAAATAAATAAAACAAACTATCTTTTCTCTATGAATGAGGGAGACCAGTAGAGTGGTACAAGGGGATGGCAGAGGGAAAAGGAAGGGTATGGGGAAGGAAACAGACATAATAATGTTAGGTGCATATATGAACATATCACTGTGAATCTCATTATCATGTACACTTACAATGCACTAATAAATTTTTTTAAAGTTGTGTAAATAAAGACCTATTTCTAAAGCGGTTAAGAGAGGTTAGAGAGGCTGTCATTTATTTAAGACACATTAACACATAAAGGCAAACAAAAAGCATGCTGTAGTCTTTCCACAGTGTAAGCTGCCCTTTGGGATTACGTTTTGGAAGTCTGCATGGTTCTAACAGAGTATTCTTAAGTGAGCACTGTGATTGTATCGCAAGCTGCATAAATTTAGAAACAGAAAAATTCCAGTACTTTATCATGTAGAGAAAAAAATCAATCTAAGAGCAGTTTCCTATTTTATCATATGCATCACTTGAAAGCATGCTTACGTGAAAAAACTTTTTAATATGGCCATAAAAATGAATTTCTAGATAAAAAAAGGGAAATCACAGTAAATATATTCCACCTGTTTTCACCCTGAATTTTTGCACTGCCTTTATCTCGCAAAGGCGGCTCTGGAGCAATAAACCTTTCTCTCCAATAAAAGCACTAACATCTGGAAGTTCCCTACGTTTGAAGAAAGTTTTGGGGCTAAGGCCCGAGTTTCTCCAGCCCTGTCCTTATGTCATGTATCTCTACCTAGTATATTCAAATACCTAATTCCATTTGCCCATCACTGGCCAAGGCACTGGGCAGCCGCAGCTATATAAGAAGAAAAGTTCTTTAAAAAACAAAACAAAAAACACAGGTGAGAGCCTTAAGATTTAAGTAGGAGAAATCTTAAGAGAAGGTCATGGAATTTTCGGGCTGGAAAACGAGCCTCTGGACTTTCAAAAGGAAAGAACTGCCAGAGAAGCAGACAGGACGATTCGAGTTTCAGGAGAAGGGGTGGGGCTAGAACTCTGGGGTCCCTGCTCCCACGCCGCTACCTAAACACCGCACCCCGAGAAGGGAGGCCACAGGCCGAGGCCGGGACGGGAGGGCGCGTCCCCAGCCCCTCTGCGGGGACCGAGGAGGCGCGGGCCGCCGGGCGCGGCGGGAACTGACGCTCCGCGCGCGAGCAGGAGGGAGTGCGTGCGCGGAGTAAGTTGAGGCCGGGGAGAGGTGGCGGGGAGCGGGGCAAGGGCGTCCAGGGGCGGAGAAAGGGGCCTAGCTCTCACCCTTGTCGCACGCCAGCAAGAAAAGCTTCTCGTTCAGGGTGTTCTCCTCCTTCACCTCCCGCACATCCTTCAGCGCCATCACTTCGTTGGGCGACGTGGAGGAGGATGGGGAGGACGGCAGGGAGGAGGAGGAGACGCCCGAGAGGTCGGTGCTCGGGTACAGGGCCGCCATCATCGCGGCCCACGACGGGGGCAGGCCAGGGGACGGGGGCGGGGCGCCCATCGGCCCGGACCCCGACCCCCGCGCCGCCGCGGGGCTGGAGAAGGGGTGAGTGGAGCCCCCGGCCGCCTCGGCGCGCGGCCCGTTGGCCCCGAAGGGCGTCGCCTCCCCGCGGAGCCAGCACTCGCCCTCCACCGACAGCCCCAGGTTGGTGGCCGCGCCTGCGCGGCCCCGCGGCCAGCGCCCCCTCCCCAGCCGCCGGCGCCCGGGCCGCGCTGGTCCGCGCCCGTCCGGGGACGACAGAGTGGAGCGCGCCAGGGCGGCAGCCGAGCGCGGGGCCGTGCCAGGAGCCGCAGGGGCCGCGCGGGGCGGCCCGGCCGGGAGGAGGAGAGGGCGTCGGGAGAGGAGCCCCGCGAGGCGCCCCCGAGCACGTCGGGCTCCGCGGCTGTGGGCACCGCCGGCCCAGCTGCGCCCCGAGATGTTCGCGACTCCTCACGTCATCCTCATCCCGCCGCGGCTGCGACGACGCGGGGCGGGGCCGGGGGCGGGGCGGGCTCGGGGGCGGGGCCTGAGGGGCGGGCTCGGGGGCGGGGCCCGAGGGGCGGGTTCGGGG
>PVJS01018659.1:0-22260 GCA_004027185.1 Glis glis | reverse complement strand
TGCTCGTCCTGTAAATATGCCAATCGGGCCTCCAAACGACTTAACGTTTAGTTAAGTCTTGACTTTCTGAAACTGGCTGATCTCACTTAGCATAGTATTATCTAGTTCTATCCATTTTAGTCGAAACCCTTTGTGGAATTGTCCAAGTATTCCAAATTCTGGTGCACTTGGGGGCTTATCTGTACTTACATTGGGCCAGCTGCCCTCATATCTGTGCGTGTGTGTGTGTGTGTGTGTGTGTGTGTTTTAGTTACTGGCAATTGAACCAGTGGCATTCTACCTCCGAGCTGCACCCCCAGCCCTTTTTTATTTTGAAACAGGGTCTCTTTAAATTGCTGTAAGTCTCCCTACGTTGCTGAGGCTGTCCTTGAAACTGTGATCCTACTGTCTCAGCCTCCCAAGTACTGGGATTACAGGTATGCGCCACCATGCCCGGCTGCTACCCTCATTTCTAAGGGCTGTATTTTTAAACTGTTCGTTTGAGATCTGAAATTCACCTAATATTCCTGCTGTCATGTATTTATTCCCATGTAATGCAAAGGTGCGGACATGTAACATCGCATAAGCGCATTTTAGGACTTACTCTCCATCATAATCCTTCTAGTGGTTTGTCACATTTATCACATACATGATTTTTTATACTTTTATTGGTGCATTGTAATTATACATCATAGCAAGAGTCAAAGTGGTACAGATATGCACGCACAGATCACTTGGTGAATTTCCCTCCATATCCCACCCGGCTTCCCTATACATGTTGGTGAGATTGGTATTGGTATCTTCATTATGGACATAACCTTATTTGAACTGCTCTCTTCGTCAGTCCTGGTTTTTCCCCTCCCCACCTCCCTCTGCCAATCCCCTTCCACCATTCTACTGGTTTCTCTCCTCATTTGACTGAAATCCCTTTTGCTTCCTATTTTCCTCTTAGCTTCCACATAGGAGAGAAAACATACAACCCTTGACTTTCTGAAACTGGCTGATCTCACTTAGCATAATATTCTCTAGTTCTATCCATTTTCCTGCAAAGGACTTAATTTTGTTCTTCTTACATACATATGATTTTAAAAGATGGATCTTTTAGTCAACACCTGACTGAATCTTAGTAAATGCCACTTTCTTAAATTATTTATTTATTTATTTATTTATTTATTTATTCATTTGTGTGGTACCAGGGATGGAACCCAGGGGCATTCTACCTCTGAGTTACACTCCAACCCTATTTTTTGTTCTTTATTTTTTGGAGGTACTGAGCATTGAACCCAGGGGCATTCTACCTGTGAGATACACCCCCAGCCCTATTTTATGTTTATTTTGAAACAGGGTCTTGCTAGGTTGTTGAGAGTCTCACTACTTGCTGAGGCTGTCCTCGAACCTGCGCTCCTCCTGTCTCAGCCTCCCAAGTACTGGGATTACAAGTGTGGGCCACCACACCCGGCTAAATTTTTTTTTTTTTTTTTTTTTTTTTTTGCGGTACTGGGGATTGAACCCTGGGGCATTCTACCTCCGCACTACACCCCTGGCCCTATTTTTTATACTTTATTTTGAAACCGGGTCTCACGAAGTTGTGGAGGGCCTCACTAAGTAGAGAAAGAAAGAAAGAGAGAGAGAGAGAGAGAAAGAGAGCGAACTGAGGCTGGCCGCGAACCCGGATCCTCCGGTCTCTGCCTCCCAAAGTACTAGGAATTACAAGCGTGCGCCACCATGCCCACCATGCCGGGCTTAAATAATTTATTTTTATAAAGCTTTTATTTAAACTGACTAACCCACCAGGCGTGGTGGGTTAGTGGATTACGCCTGTAATCCCAGTACTTGGGAGGGTGAGACAGGAGGATCACAGGTTCAAGGCTAGCCTCAGCTACTTAGTGAGGCCTTATGCAACATAGTGAGACCCTGTTTCAATTTTTTTTTGCGGTACCGGGGATTGAACGCAGGGGCAGTCTACCTCCGTGCTACAACCCCGGCCCTATGTTTTTATACTTTATTTTGAAACCGGGTCTCACGAAGTTGCGGAGGGCCTCACTAAGGAGAGAGAGAGAGAGGGAGGGAGGGAGAGAGAGAGAGAGAGAGAGAGAGAGAGAGAGAGAGAGAGACAGGCAGAGAGACAGCAAGAGAGCTGAGGCTGGCCTCAAACCCGGATCCTCCAGTCTCCGCCTCCCAAAGTACTGGGATTACAAGCGTGCACCACCACGCCCGGCCTGTTTCAAAATTTAAAAAAAATAAAATAAAATAGGGCTGGGGTGTAGCTCAGAGGTAGAATGCCCCTGGGTTCAATCCCCAGTACCACACGTACACACAAAAAAGGCCTTAGCAGATGCCAGGATTTCCCACCGTTCCAAACATATTCTGTGTGTTTACTTCAAAATAGAGATATATGTATAGATATTATTTCACTTTAACCTAAAACTTTTCCAAATTTCTGGGATGGATCAATTTCTAAGATTCTGAGAGAATTCCAGCCCACTCTAGTAGATAATCCTAGGAGATATTCCAAAGCATTTGGGGGCTGTACCCACTTCAAAGTAAGCCAGTTTTGAAACTGTACCCTTCTTTAAAAGTCTTTGGATCATCTCAGATGCAGAATATCTTCTTCTCTTGCCTCTCTTAGTAAACTCTGTAGCCAGCATAAGTTGGGGTATTTTAACATGAACCACATATGTCAGTTTATGCTAGGAATGTGATAATAAAGACCAAATCACAGGTACACAAGAGCAGTCACAACTCCAGTCAGAGAAGAAAACATCCCGATTTACATCTAGCCCTAACAGTAGGATACACTCTAACTACATCTTCCGAATCTTTCCGTCTCCTTTACTACTCTCAATTCACATCTGCCTGTTTCTTTTCTAAAATCCTACAAGGCTCCACCTGCCTGAAGAGCCTCTGCTCTTGTTCTCTCTGCTGAACACTCACCGCCCAAACAAAGCGTCCTTAAAGAGACCTTCCCTAACCACCCAAATTAATCTCCACCTCAGTTCCCAAGTTCATCCTATATCACGTTATCCTGTTTTATTTCTTCTACTGCACTATCACTGTCTAAAATTCCTGTTTATCATTTGTCTCTTTCCTACATACGGTCCCAAAGTGGGCTATACCGCTCCGAGGGGGTGCTGGAACAAAATATAGAAACAAAAGAAAGCAAAGTTGTCACTGCATCTTTCTGTTTATTCACTTTAAGAATTAGGTAGATTTTCCTAAAAAGGGGGTGGTAAGCAAAATAAGTGTGGGAATCTATGCACTAGGATATAAGGTCAGGAGACATTGTATATATTTTTCTCAGCTGAATCTCCAGTATCTAACATAAGTACCTAGATCATAGTAGACAATAACTTTATGTCAATGAATTGATTCACTCAAATTATTTCAACACAAACTAAATTTGTAGTAATCACATAATTGGTTTTAATAAAGTTTCTTCATATGAGAGAACAAAAGAATTCTTTTGTTCTTACTTCCAAAGCAATGACCTAATAAAATTTGCTTTTGCTCTACTAATTCATTTAGGAATTGTTCTCTTTCCTGGAAAATAGGCTTATGTTAGACTAATTTTCAAGGTTGTATATTTTTCCTTAAATGAAATGAACACAGACACATTTCTACATACACAGCATTTTTATTAAATATACTTTGTGAGGGAAAAGAACACCCTAAAGTGCCAAATTTCATGTAAATCAGATAGCTTAGTAAATATAAGAATGAAAAAAAATCAAAGAGGGAAGCATGATTTAAATAATCTCATAAAAGATAGAACAGACCTTAATCTTCATATAAGAAAACAATCATCAAAATATAAAAGGGAAAGAAATCTCTTGTAGAAGAATATATCTCAAAACTCCACCTATTGGTCATTTCACTTAAAAAATTCTATTCTGAACACGAGGGCACGCTCGCTCTTGCCCGGTGTATTTTAATCAATGGTGAAGGAGGGTTGGAACTATGCATTCACACAGGGATAAAGTGACAGCATTTTTGTTGCACAGCAGTATTGCTCATCACTGGCACTGAGCGAGGGAAGATGGAGGAAGTAGATTTCTGGATTCAACTGTAAGCAGCAGAAGATGGTCTACTGCTAAAAATTCAGAAAACAAAAGGTCTCAAGTTTTCACTATCCCACATAACACAAGCATTAAACAAACACTGCCAGTTTATAGGAGGCTGTGTAGGGGAGAAAACATGAAAATACTGTGTTGAATATTAGCTTTATGTTACTTTCTACTAAAGAGATCAGAAGGCATATTCTAAATCATTTGAGTTTCATGATAGACCTAAGCTAGTATGTAATATGAAGCGAACAGGATCGTGTCCATATAACTTGGGCTGTTCTAGCCGATGTTTGGCTCTAAGTATTTGGAAAGAGTCAGTTGAAAAATAACTATATGTGCATTCATAATGAATAGTTGTAAGAAACATCTTCACATATCAGATATCCACAAACTGAAGTGTTACACATATTGTGGGGGCAAAATAAATACATAATGATTGGCTGATTGACCAATTATACATATCATTTAAGAAAACCTGGATAATTCAGGTGCAAAATATATATACACATATTTCTTTAGTAAAATCCTACCAACATATAGTATATGCTACATGTTATAGATAAAGCCGTATTGCCAAACTGGGAATTTAAAGTAGCAATGCATTTTAATTAATTTTTAAGTAAAAAGCTCCTGCTACATATATGAGAGAATGAACTCTGGAGTTTATTCAAGACTTAGTTCCCATATATAAAAAAGTTCAATGTTGATGAACAATACTTGCCACTTTAAATTTTTAGACAATATAGAAACTTACAGAAAGATTAAAGTTTTAGACCACTTTATATACTTAGAGGAAGAAAATAAAAGGAATAGACTGGATTATGATTTTGAACCCATTTAGGATCAAAATTAAATAACACACCAAAAAAAATCAAAACACATTTCACAGCAGGACCCGCAAAAACTTTTTTGTGCTGATCTGTTTTGAACCATGGAAAAGAATGGTCTTGTTTTACTACAAATTTTAGGAAAGAAATAATTTAATCATGAAATATCAGCTTGAAAATGAACATATTTTGTTATCAGTATCGATCGGTAAATTGTGGTACCCAAAATGGTGGCAATTCCTATCTAGTATGAACAGGATATTAAATTTGTTAACGAATATATAGCTATTTTGAGCATACAAATACTCTCTGATTTTAGACCCACGACATTTCAGAATTCTGTAAACTGTGAGACTTTCAATGTGTTTAATGTGGCAGAAGATCATATTTGTTTCATTATTTTATTCTGTTCAGTCCTTTTCCCATTAAGCACGCAAACACCGTCATAACCATCTTTGGTTTTACTTCTACAAGGTCATCGGGTAATGCATATATCCGGGCACCAATCTTTCGAGCAACTGAAATGGCATACCTTAAAAAGAAAAGAAAGGTTAAAAACATCTTAGTATTTGTTATCTACTGTTTTCACTTACTATATTCTAACAAAAAAAATGAAATATTCTTATAAGATCCACTTTACAAAAAGGTTAAGGTTGTGATTCTTAAGTCATATTCCCCATACAAGTTTACCAGGCCTGGTGGCGCACGCTTGTAATCCCAGTACTTGGGAGGCTGAGACAGGAGGATCATGGGTTCGTGGCCAGCCTCAGCTACTTAGTGAGGCCCTCCACAACTTAGTGAGACCCTGTTTCAAACTAAAGAATAAAAAATAGGATAGGGGAGGGGTAACTTGGAGGTAGAATGCCCCTTGGTTCAATCCCCAGTACCGAAAAAAAATTAAACCTTTCCTATAAGAATTTCAGAGAATTAAAAGGCCTTTTAATTCCACTATGTTCTTACTTAGCATTGTTCAGTTTGTCCTCATCAGACAAGTTCCCTCTCTTGATCATTTCTTCACGAACTGCGTTTGGTGCAATGGCATCTATTAAATCTAGGACAGGTAGACTTGTGCTAATCGATTTATCCTAGAAAACAAAGAATAAACATTCATAAATATTTTAAACTTTCATAAATGTCACCCTCATTTAGTCATAGTCATAGAACTGAACATAACCTATACACTTTCTTCATACCAAATTTTAAGCTTGTCTGCAACCAGCACACATATACCATTTGAGATATTCTTTTCCTCAATCTTTCTACAAATAATAGTGTAGAGAATTATCACGATACCTGAATAAGGTTTGTGGATATGACTGTTCCTAACTATGCTAACTGTAGTATCCATTCTGTTAAAAAAAAGATTAAAAAAACACTTTTGAAAGGGAACGGGAAATGAATTTTAAATTAATAATGTCATAAATTCAGGTAATATTTCTTAGACCATGAATTCCTAAGCCTTCACTTAATATTTTTCAGAAACAAAAACAAAATACTAAAAAGGAACTAACATTTACAAAAGCATTGCTTAGAATATTTTAGCTTATTTAATCTTCCTTTTTCAATTCTAACATCCTAGTAATAAGGCAATCACAATCCCTCCTTTAAAGATAAGGAACATGAAGCCAGGTATGGTGGCGCACACCCATAATCCCAGTACCCAGGCTGAGACAGGTGGATCACAGGTTCAAGGATAGTGTCAGCAAGTAGCGAGAGTCTCAGCAACCTAGCAAGACCCTGTTTCAAAACAAAATAAAGGACGGGGGGTATAGCTTGTAGGTAGACTTCCCCTGGGTTCAATCCCCAGTACCCCCCACATATACACGATAAAGAACATGAGGTTCAGAAAGCTCAAGTGACTTGTTTAACACAACCAGTAAGTAAGTACACAACAAGTATTTGAATCCATGACAGTCTGACTCTAACAACGAAGATATTCTCCATTTTGAAGTTACCTCCAAGGTGAATTAAAAATGGACAACTATATTCTAGTGGATAGAGTGTTGTAGTTGAAGTGAAAAAAAAATCCTGATCTGACTTGCCACCTGAACAAATGATTTGTTCTCTTTCTCAGCTTGAATAATGGCCACTATTGCTTACCTACTTCCAACATCCATTCCCTCCTTACTTCTTTCCCCATTCTAACAGAACCCATGTATTTGCTCTGTACCCATACCTCCCTCAAGTGCATGTGTGCTTCAAGGAAAGCTGACCCCATCCAAAGATCCAGGAGTGAACCTGAATGAGTCTAGGCCATGCATTTTCCATGTAGGGTGGTTACTGTTTTCATGTACAAAGCATACAGATCATAAGTAAATATACAGTGTATCGTTGCATTAAAATTTCATGGGGAAGGGACAATTAGGAAAAAAGTATCTAAAATCACTCCTTAGGGAAACAGTAATGAAAAACAAAAGGTTGAGAAACACTAGCTTAAGTTTAATAGGGTAAGTCTAGCCTATTACCACAATGATTTTAATTTGGGCCTAATGTAATGAGACTATGGAAAGCCAGCAACCTCTCCTCCTGAATGTAAATGAAAGGACAAAACCTCTATCACAACCAGCAGCTATCCTACAACCAAGTGAAGAACCAGCTTTAGGGTGAAGCTGACATGTCAGATGGCAAAGCAGAGATAGAAAAAAACCTGGTCCTAAAGGATATTTTTCAGTTACTAGCTCAACTATCCTAAAGTCTAACCTACCTCTGGATTTCTTTCTTTTTTTTTTTTTTTGCGGTACTGGGGATTGAACCCAGGGGCATTCTACCTCTGAGCTACACCCCCAGCCCTATTTTTATTCTTTATTTTGAAAGAGGGTCTCACTAAGTTGTAGAGGACATCACTAAGTAGCTCAGGCTGGCCGTGAACCTGAGATCCTCCTGTCTCAGCCTCCCAAGTACTGGGATTATGAGCATGCGCCACCACGCCCAACTATTTTCTCTGTTTCTGAAAAAAATCATCATACTTGCTTTCTCAATATACAGTCTGCAAACCAACTACATGAAAATCACCTGAGGTGTGTTAAAAGTTCAAAAGTCCAAAATTAGCACCAGAAAAAAAAGTGCAAATTTAACCCCACTCTCAAATTAATAAATCAGATCGTCTGTCAATGAGGCTTGGAAATCTACATTTTTTTTTTCGGTACCAGGGATTGAACCCAGGGGCGTTCTACCTCCGCGCTACACCCCCAGCCCTATTTTTTATACTTTATTTTGAAACCGGGTCTCACGAAGTTGCGGAGGGCCTCACTAATTAGAGAGAGAGAGAGAGAGAGAGAGAGAGAGAGAGAGAGAGGGAGAGACAGGGAGAGAGAGAGAGAGAGAGCTGAGGCTGGCCGCGAACCTGGATCCTCTGATCTCCGCGTCCCAAAGTACTGGGATTACAAGCGTGCGCCACCACGCCCGGCAAATCTACATTTTTAATAAGCTTTCTAGATGACTCTACACTGTTATACTTTCTAAAAATGAACGTAATATTTAGGTCAATCTAGAATAAATTTAAAATTTCTATGGGCTTACCTTTCATATATTTCTATGATGATCTAAAAACAGACAAATGGTTTATTTGTGCTCTACTTTGAGTACTTGATTACCTATTTGTGGAATTTAAAATACTTCTTGATTTAGATTTAGCAAATAAGGATTTTTTTCCTCATCTTCTTCCGTATGATTCACCGTGTGAAAAGCTTTTACTGAGTTGAATAAAAAAATTAAGTTTCAGCCAGACGTGGTGGCTCAGGCTTGTAATTACAGTACTTGGGAGACTGAGACAGAGGATCACAGGTTCACAGCCAGCCTCAGCAACTTAATGAGACCCTCCGCAATTTAGTGAGACCTTGTTTCAAAATAAAAGAATAAAATAGGGCTGGGGGTGTAGCTCAGAGGTAGAATGCCCCTGGGTTCAATCCCCAGTACCGCAAAAAAAAAAAAAAAGAAAGAAATCCAGAGGTAGGTTAGACTTTAGGATAGTTGAGCTAGTAACTGGCCTCAAACCTGCAATCCTCCTGTCTCAGCCTCCCAAGTCCTGGCATGCGTCACCACGCCCAGCTCTCTTCCTGTTGTTTTTTTTAAACAGTGGAAAAACAAGCTGGGCGTGGTGGCGCACGCTTGTAATCCCAGTACTTGGGAGGCTGAGACCCGAGGATCCGGGTTTGTGGCCAGCCTCAGCCAAGTGAGGTCCTCCACAACTTATTGAGACCCTGTTTCCAAATAAAGAATAAAAATAGGGCTAGGGGCATAGCTCAGAGGTAGAATGGCCCTGGGTTCAATTCCCAGTACCACAAAAAAAAAAGTAGAAAAACAGTTATATAGCCCACCAGAGTTCCCTAAAAAATTTAACAGGAACCCCTCCATATCTGATACCCTGCATATACTGGTGGTGCCCACAGCGTAGTAAGCCCCATGCATTGAGCCCTTAATATGTGCCAAGTACTGTTAAGCTCTTTACATTTGTTAACTTTAGTCTGAGAATGGAGATATTATTCATATTATTCATATTATTCATATCTCCATTTTAGATATGGGGAAATTTACAACTTGCCCCCGATCACACAGATGCTAAATACTGAGTCAGACATGAAGTTCTGTTTTATTCATGGGTAGATGTCGCCCAGATGTTAGTATAACCGCGAAGGCTTCGGTAAAGCCTTGGCTCACATCTCCCTTAGCTGATGTATATAGTATTATTTATACCTCGTACTGTGATTCTGATTTTATTTGCCTCCTTCCCTCCAGGGTAAGCTCTTGGAGGGCACTATCTAGCTACAGTGACTAGCAAAGCACCCAACACCGTAAGTTTTGAATATTTATGGAATGAATGAGCAATATGTCCCACAGGTAATAAAGAGTCAAACTCAAGGTCTTACAGCTCTAAAGCTTGGCTTTCAGTCTGCAGGTGGACAGACCTGGATGTGAAACCCAGCTGTTCTGGCTCAAGAGTTGCATGACACTGGACACGTTATTTAACTTTTCCGGTGCTCACCATTTTTGCTCACTGATAGAACTTTTAAAAGAAACAATGTGTAACTTAGCACAGTGACACATAGGACTCGATACATGGTAATTATGATTATTATTATTTGGTGAGATACCACCTCCCTATCTTCTTAGTGAAGAAAAATTACTTTGCAACTAAAAAGGATTAATTTTTCTTTCTGAAACGTCTCGTTTCAGCATTTCCTTGATTATGATTAATATGTTCTTACTACTATCACCTAGACCTTCAGACATAATGCCTTCTTCTGGCTGGGGAAAAAAAACTATGTTTTAGCATTCACTGCCACATTCCTTAATCATCTGTGCTGTCTTTAAATGTTTTTTTATCAGCCAGGTGTGGTGGCGCACGCTTGTAATCCCAGTACTTGGGAGGCTGAGACAGGAGGATTGCAGGTTCGCAGCCAGCCTCAGCTACTTAGGCCCTTCGCAACTTAGTGAGACCCTGTTTCCAAATAAAATAATAAAAAATAGGGCTGGGGTGTAGCCCGGAGGTAGAATGCCCCTGGGTTCAATCCCCGGTACCACCAAAAAAAAAAAAAGTTTTTTTATCAAGCACTTACTAAACGCCACACACTTCTGCAATGCTCCCAAGTCTGCTGTTCTCTTGATGTGGACTCCCATTTTTCAACTATCTGTTCCATTCAACCCATCACCAAGTCTGTAATCCCAGTTTTAATTCTCCTTTCATCCAACTCACCATTTCCTGAGTATTACCTCAAACTCAGGAAATTTAAGACTGAATTTGCCACCTTTTCCAGAAAGCAGCTTCACCTCATGACATCACCATTTCTGTTGTTTTCCAAGTTACCCAGGCCCCAAACATCAAGAATCCTAACTCTTCTCTGTCCTCCTGCTCCTCTAAATCACGAAACCAAGTCCGACCTGTTCTTTTGCACTAGGTCACGGTATCCGCTCTTAATGTCCCCAGCGCCCACCGCTTTGAGACCCTGACCACCTCACATCTCCAGGGCCACCCTGCATGCTTAAGACTCTTCTGCATTTATACCATCCTCCCTCCAGCCCATCCTGCTCACACGTCCAGATTAGTCTGCCTAACACAACTGCCTTTCTAACATGACTCCCAGCACCATTTATTCAGGCCGGGTTCCTCCACAATCTTGATCTTGCTCACCATCCCCTAGAAACCATCCTCCCTAGACAAACTTTCTCCTCACTATCTCAGCCTTGCCTTTACTCAAGAAGGGCCTTTCTAGCTTGTTATTCCTTTCTCCACCCCCCATCAATTCAAATCCCTTCTTTATCTGATGTTCACATCAACATTCTCCATCCCCTCTTTACTGACCATGGAGTCGTTATGACCAATTAAGACTTCAGCATGGCTGTATTGCTTGGATATTATAACTTAATCTGCAGCCTGGTTACCTTCTCAGTTATACAGATTTGTCTTTGAAATAAATGATAAACAATGAGGACCAAATTAATTTCTTACATTTTTTCTTTACCCAGAAAAGTCACTTTAATAAATATTAATTTTATTCCTAAATTTTTTCATTATATTTCATTTAATTATATATGCTTGTTATTTTAATAAATTAACATGCAAATGCATATAATTTTAGTATAACAATTTCAAAAAATAACTGCCAATTTGAGAAGTTTATAATATACCCCACTCCAATTTTACATGTTTAAGTTGTGTTTTATACCTGAAACATATAGAGACAATTATGTACTGAAAATTACTTAGTTTTTTAAAATAAGCACCAACCAAAAACTCAATGTTCTTAGTTCCTTCCAAGACAATGCACTTAAAATAAGATGCAGGCCACATATCTGTCAACACCCAGATATCCTATTAAATATCCTATTAAATAAAAAATTGGGGGGGTCTCAGTTTTTGATAAAAATGAAAGATTGAATTTATCAATTTCCAACATTTCTTCTACTCTACCATTCCATGGTGTTCTCAAACACACAGAGCAAAGGCAAAGAAACAATAAAGATGGGCAGATCTCTTAGGACAGTTCAGTGTTTCATCTGTTTGCACTTTTTTATTTCACTAAAAAAATACAAAATTGCTGGGTTTTCACATATAATAAGATCACAAACACGAGGTTCACCGAATGAATGTGTACACGCAGACATGCTTATTTGTAGCGAACACCAGCTTGCATGCAAAAGCAAAACACAATGAAAATGCATGAAGGTTAGTGGTACGCGTATGTGTATTACACTGGGAGCGCTTTATGAATCATCCACAAACGTTCGGAAGTGTTAAGTGCATCATGAAGCCAGATGACAAGATATTTTTTTTTCCTACCAGTTTTCTCAATTGCCACTTGAATCGGTTTGGCTGGCTCAGTTATGCCTTGGAAATGATGTCAATACAATTCTGAGTCTGCTGCTAGGGAGCACAAAACATTATACGTGCTATATAAACAAGGGCTTTTATCTTTCTTTTTCATTTGACAACTGGCTTTTTTTGGCTCAATTCTATTTCTTTTTAGAAAATTAGATTACCATAGTCTATTAACCTGCATTTATATTCAACAGGACAACCAATCAAAACTATAAGAATTCAAACTAAATATTCATAGTTTACACTTGCCAAGTAATTAGTATGGCTAACTCATAGACTGTGTATTTCTGAGATACAACATTAATGCAATTCTGAACCCAACCCATGTCATTCTCAATAAAAAATTCCTTTCTAAACTTAGAAAAAAAATTTAATACTTTTGATTACCTTGAAGCTGGAAATAGAAGTATTTTTCTTTGCATTTTTAAGAGTCTGATTGACCCATTTAATAATAATTTCATCATTTACTTTTTCACCTTCTCCAAGGTCTGACAACACATTCAATGTATACCTGCAACAGAAAAGATATGTATCAGAGACTAAAAGGGGTAAAATTTGCCTTCACACCATTTATATCAATATTTAGATAAATATTTAAGAAGCCGTTCATTTCTAATAAATGTTTCTAATTTTAGCCTGGCATTTCTACTTGGTTACATTCCAGAGTTCCAAAGCTCACTAATCAAAACCAAAAAGTACCACATGGTATTTAAAAAATTTAAAATATCTCCTCACTGAGCCGGGCGTGGTGGCGCACACTTATAATCCCAGTACTTGGGAGGCCGAGACAGGAGGATCCTGGTTCACAGCCAGCTTCAGCTACTTAGTGAGGCCCTCCACAACTTAGTGAGACCCTGTTTCAAAATAAAGAACAAAAAATAGGGCTGGGGGTGTAGCTCGGAGGTAGAATGCCCCTGGGTTCAATCCCTAGTACCACAATAAATAAATAAATAATAAAAAAAATAAAATAGCTCCTCACAAAACCATGTTAAGAGATATTAAGAAAAAGAGGTTGTGCTTCTAGAGATTGACCCATTTGAAAATAAAATTTACAAAATATATAACCAATAGTAAATCCTTTACGAAATTAGTATATTTTATATTGTATATTTCTGGCGTTCATCAGTCTTGAAAAATAGGTAAAAGTTTAGTTCACATGACTTATTGAAGGAGACTGGCACTGTTGCTCTGAACCCATCGGCCTGTACCTTCTCATCAGCTGCCACACCAAAGCCAGAGTGAGTGTCGCGTTCCCTTCGTTCAAATCCTGCCCGGCAATGCCCACCAAGGAGAATTTGGCCTTATTCTTCCCAAGCTCCACGGCATAGTTGCAGTTTTCAATCTAGAAGGAAGCAAAAGTGTTGGTATAAAAACAGATTTTTCAAAACCTATCTCCCAAAGAGCCCAACCGAGTTCAGGCATCTGAAAAATAATTATAGAGATACTTCATATGACCAAATTTTATTTTATAATAAGGACTCAGAAAAAACAAGGAATAATTATTCCCATTTTGTGGCAATATCAAAGCACTAAGGGATTGATCTAGATAGAGAAATGACTGACTGAAAAGGGTTAAGATCCCCTCCTACCCTAAGAGGCTTGACTGTCCAAGACTCTTGGACACAGATTACACAGCTTATTAATGGCAAATCTGCAATGAAAATCCTACGTTTCCTGCATTCCACCAAGAGAGGTAATAAATGCTGTTTTGTCTAGATTTAAACCTAAGGAATAAAAAAAGTAATTGTTTTATTAAGAATCTAACTTCGTCTCCCATGTTCTTTATTCAGATCTTACTCCTCCTCTAGAATTCAGCTCTTGGCCCACTTTATTCCACAAGCTGATAATGATCTTTCCCTTGTTAACCTCCAAATAATACTTATTTTGTAATGCGTATGCACCATCTTCTACGTATACCTAGCTTTTATATGTTTTCCTTTACTACCTATAGTATAAGCTCCGTGTGTGAGTGTGTGTGTGAGTGTGTGTGTGTGTGTGTGTGTGTGTGTGTGTGTGTGTGTGTTACTGGGGATTGAACCCAGGGACATTCTACCTCTGAGCTACAACCCCAGCCCTATTTTATTCTTTTATTTTGAAACAGGGTCTCACTAAGTTGCAGAGGGCCTCACTATGTTTCTGAGGCTGCTCGTGAACTTGCAATCCTCCTGTCCTCCTGTCTCAGCATCCCAAGTACTGGGATTACAAGTGTGCCTCACCATGCCCAGCATAAGCTCCTTTTAAAGAACAAAAAATGTTTACATGTACAAATCTGTATCATAATCCCCCTACTTCCAGACCATGACCCAGTACAATCAAAATCTGATCTCTAAGTACCAAGTAAATTATTTGCCCACCTATCTACTTATTTCTAGTGACATTAAGACTTGTTGAGTCCTTTCTGTCATTTTTTTGGTCTACCCTGACCTCCCCAGAAGTTTCTTATCTACCGTCATCTAGTACTATACTTCTTTTATCAAAACACACACACACACACACACACACACACACACCACACACATTCTTTATGTATCTCAGTTTCTATTTTCGCTTCAGTGAACCTGTAAGTTCCCAGAATTTTGTAATATCACTAATAGGAAAAAGGTGCTTACTACTTTTTGGAATAAACATTTAGTTAAGAAAAACAGTATAGCCGGGCGTGGTGGAGCACGCTTGTAATCCCAGTACTTTGGGAGGCGGAGACTGGAGGATCCGGGTTCGTGGCCATCCTCAGCTCACTCTCTCTCTCTCTCCTTAGTGAGGCCCTCCGCAACTACGTGAGACCCAGTTTCAAAATAAAGTATAAAAATTAGGGCCGGGGGTTAGCGCAGAGGTAGAACGCCCCTGCGTTCAATCTCCCGTACCGCAAAAAAAAAAAAAGAGCAGAATTGTTTACAAATAAGTGGATATTTTTTTAAAAAGAGACTCCAAATTCCCAAAATTCAGTTGTTACAAATAAAAATGCAAGAAGATCCTTTGAACCTTCTATAACACCTGTCTGATTAATTTCATAAACCAAGTAAAACATTTGATATAGATTCATTCTTTTATTTTTTATTTTTAAAAAATTTTTTGTATTGGGGAATGAACCCAGGTGGATCGTACCTCTGAGCTACATCCCCAGCCTTTTTGTTTTTTTTATTTTAAAACAGGGTCTCACTAGTTGCTAAGGCTGGCCTCGAACCTCAGAAGTACTGGGATTACAGGCGTGTGCCACTACGCCCGCCTAGGTTCACTTTTTAAATGCAAGGAGATAATATTTCAAAATTATTTTCATAGTAGTCATATTGAGTTATGCCTTTTCATGGAAATAAATGCTATAGAAATATATAGATTTGTAAAAATGGAACAGATTCCTAATTTATAGAAAACGACATCTTTACTCTGATTATGTAACTGTGAACAGGAAGAGAAAAACCAGGATGTTTTCCATGGATACCCATTTGAATGGGAGACTTTTCTAGCAAACTGTAATAATCACTTTTGTGAAAAATGTGTTTCAGCAAAGGGCCATCTGTTTTAAAGCTAGTTTTACCAAAAACTTTTACCAGAGATGATGGAGAGAAAGGAGCACAGGGTTGCTAGTGTAGAGGCCTGAGGGTGTTGATATGACCAACAATGAAAGGGAACCTGCAAACAGGCACAAACATAAGGAAAAGAATATATTCTATTTTTGGAAGCATTTGGTTTCAAACTTGGCACTACATGTCTAAGACCTAGAGAGGTACCGAACTAGGGAAAGAGAATGAGAAATTGGGTTCCCAGAGGTATGCCATGTTTATGGTAGTTATCTAAAACCCTAAGAACAGATGTGCTTCTTGAGGGTGTAGATGTAGAAGCTTTGGACCAAGAACTGAGCCTTGGAAATAATTAAGAGTCATCAGGCTAAAAGATGACAAACCTAGAAAAGTTAAGAATGAACACAAAGCCGGCCACGGTGGTGCACACACGTAAACCCAGCTACTCAGAGGCAGAGGCAGAAGGATTGCAAGTTCAAGGACAGTCTGGGCAACTTAATGAGACCCTGTCTAAAAATTAAAAATCGATGAAGGGCTGGGGATGTAGCTGTGGTAGAGCATCCCTGGGTTGAATCCCCAGTACCTGGTTTGGGGGTGGGGTTGGGGTTAAGGGAGAAAAAGAATGAACACAAAGAAAGCAAGAATAGCCGGACGTGGTGGCACACGCTTGTAATCCCAGTACTTTGGGAGGCGGAGACCGGAGGATCCGGGTTTGCGGCCAGCCTCAGCTCTCTCGCTTTCTCTCTCCCTGTCTCTCTCTCTCTCTCTCTCTCTCTCTCTCTCTGTCTCTCCTTAGTGAGGCCCTCCGCAACTTCGTGAGACCCAGTTTCAAAATAAAGTATAAAAAATAGGGCCGGGGGTGTAGCGCGAAGGTAGAACGCCCCTGGGTTCAATCCCCGGTACCGCAAAAAAAAAAAAAAAAAGCAAGAATAAATTGAAGAGTGCAGTCCCACAGAGTGAACGGAAGAAATGATTACCAAGCACTTCAAATGCTTTGGACAAGGGATGCATGGATCAGTCAGGCAATGAGAAGAGTTACCTATTAGGACACCAGGTTCCAAGTGAAAAGAAATACTAAAAAAATACTGAAAGGTGTTTAATGGCGCAGCTTTGAACATGGGCTTTATAAGTAAAGCGGTGTCTGTAGATGATTGTCCAAAGTCCATACAACAATTCCGTCATACTGTATCATGAAAGTACTGTTTCTTCAATTTTTAAAGATCTTAAACTTATCTGAGGCTTTATATTTCAGTCTTTAAATAGCTAATGTTTGTTGAAAGGAAGCATTCTGCATATGATTCATTTGTGACATTTTGTAATTAACATAAAAAATTCCAAATATAATGAATGGTTCAATGTGTATTTTCCTGTTAATTTTGCATCTGAAATTTCAACGGAAAAAAAATTTATGTGGAATTAGTCAACAAGATTTTCTGAGTTAAGCCAGGTGTGGTGGCGCACGCTTGTAATCCCAGTACTTGGGAGGCGGAGACCTGAGGATCTGGGTTCGCAGCCAGCCTCAGCTACTTAGTGAGGCCCTCCGCAACTTTGTGAGACCTGGTTTCAAAATAAAATATAAAAAATAGGGCTGGGGGTATAGCTCAGAGGTAAAACGCCCCTGGGTTCAATCCCCGGTACCACACATACACACAAAAAAAAGATTTTCTGAGTTCTACTTCCATGAAAATAATTATAAGCAAATCAAATGAAAATTTAAAATGTAGGCAGTCTAACCACTATAAAAACTGAAAAATATAAATATAAATCTAAGTATACTATCCATTTAAGAACTTTCAATATATTGATGTATTTCCTTTTTAAAGTCTTGAAAAAGACTATTTAAGTTACAGTTTGTAAATACATATTCATTCTAGAGATGTAGAGGAAGACAAGAAGTCCATTGTGAATGTGCATGCTTCTGTATGTTTACGCAGATCCGTTTCATATCATGTACACACACAATTTGTATCCTGTTCAATTCCATGTCCCTATCTGTGTGTGCGTGGTGGTGGTGGGGTACTGGGATCAAACCCAGGCGCACTCTACCTCTGAGCTACACCCCCAGCCCTATTTTATTTTGAAACAGGGTCTCACTAAATTGCAGAGGGCTTCACTAAGTTGCTGAGGCTGGCCACGAACCTGCGGTCTTCCTGTCTCAGCTTCCCAAGTACTGGGATTACAGGTGTGCACCACCTCACCTGGTTTCCATGCTGCTATTATTAAACACTGTTTTGTTCACTTTTTTTTTTTTTTGCAGTATTGGGGATTGAACCCCGGGGCACTCTACCTATGAGCTCCACCCCCAGCCCTATTTTTTATTCTTTAGTTTGAAACAGGGTCTCACTAAGTGGCAGAAGGCCTAAATTGCTGAGGCTGACCACAAACCTGCGATCCTCCTGTCTCAGCCTCCCAAGGACTGGGATTACAAGTGTGCGCCTCCACGCCTGGCTAAGCATTTTGGTGTATAACTTCTTGTCTGACTTTTTGATTTATCATCAGAGTAGATGATAAGTGAAATTATTTGGTCAAAGGATTTCTTTTGAAGATTATTGATAATGTATTATCAAACTGATTCTAGAAATGTTCTAAAAATGAACACAACCTCACCACTGGATGTAGTTCACTGTTTTAAGTTGCATTTCTTTATTGGGGATAAAGTGTTTCATATGTATTATCCATCTTTTTTTCCCCGTGAATTGTTCACTCATGTTATTTTCCCATTTTGCTGTAACTACTTAGTAATAGCAATTGGGTTAGTCAATTTGTATAAACTATTATATTCACACTATTAACCATTTTATATTATATTATATTCACACTATTAACCGTTTGTCATGTCTGTTGCAAATATGAGTTTAGGTTTATTTGCTTTTAACTTTTGTTTCATATAAGTTTTAAATTTATATGTGATCTACTGTATCAATTTTTTCCTTTGTAATTTCTTATTTATTCCAAGAGTGGAGAATAAATCACTTTTATTTCCTTCAGTGTTTTACTACATTAACTTTAACTCTTTTTAACCCATTTGTTACTTACTTTGTGAAAGACATATGGTGAAAATTGCTTTTTTCCTAACTGGATCGTTAACCAGTCTTTCGGGCATCATTTTTAGATGATATTTCCTGTCTTACCTTGTCATACATGAAGTTCTTAGATTTACAGATTTCTAGTCTGTCTATTCCATTCTGTTTTTATGCCCATACTAAACTACAATTACTGTACCTCCACAATAAATATATTTTTATATATAGCTATATATTGATTAATGGGAAATGTGTTGTTGTGGCCATAATGTCACTAGATGATATCATCTTAGGGGACCACAATTGTATATGTGGTCCATCATTGACCAAAATAGCATTTTGTGACACATGACTAATTTTTTTGTGTGTGTGGTAGTGGGGATTGAACACAAGGGATGATCTATCACTGAGCTATACCCCCAGACCTTTTTATATTTTGTTTTGAAACAAGGTCTCACTAAATTACTGTGTGCTAACATCAAACCTGAGATCCTCCTATCTCAGCCTCCTGATAACTATATTTTTCTAACCTCTCCCTCAACATCCTTGGAAAGTGTTCTTGACTGCTCAGGCCTTTTTCTTCTTCCAGTGGAACTTTAGAAACTTTAAAAGTCCCACCCCCAAAACACACATACATAAATTGCCTTCTCTTACCCCTATTCCACGGCCCTATTTTTTATGCTTTATTTTTGAAACTGGGTCTCATGAAGTTGCGGAGGGCCTCACTAGGTAGAGACAGAGAGAGAGACAGAGACAGAGACAGAGACAGAGACAGAGATAGAGGAGAGAGATCGATCGATCGTGCGTGTGCGCATGCGCGCTGAGGTTGGCTGCGAACCCGGATCCTCCGGTCTCCACCTCCCAAAGTACTGGGATTACAAGCATGCGCCACCACGCCCAGCCACAAAGAGTCTTTTTACAATTCTAACTGAAATTATTTTCTACCTATAAGTTAACCAGAGAAAAGTTAGTATCTTTATAATATTCAGTCTTTCTATCCAAAAATATGGTTATGTTTCTACTTATTCAATTACCAACAGTTTCTTTTTCTGTGTGTGTGTTGGGGGGGTTACTGGGGATTGAACCCAGGGGCATTCTACCTCTGAGCTACACCTCCAGTCCTATTTTTTATTCTTTATTTTTGAAACAGAGTCTCACTAAGTTGCAGAGGGCCTACGTAGCTGAGGCTAGCCGCAAACTTGGATCCTCTGGTCTCAGCCTCCCAGGTACTGGGATTACAAGTGTGCACCAGCATGCCCAGCTTTCCAATCCAAAATTTTAGTGTTCACAATCACTGCTTGCAAATTGAAATCCTCTGCTCTAGCAAAATTATTTTCCTTAATTCCCAGAAACACACTTTCCCATCGTTATTCCTTTGCTTAAACCTCATCCCCTTCTCCAGTCTCCTTATGACATAATTCCATCCATGAAGCCTTTCATGGTAAGCGTAACCTGTGGCCTTTTCTTCATTAAAACTTGATCTGGAAGGAAACAGACAGCAAGTAATGTGTGCATACAGAAATGTATCATTTTGAATTGCACTATGATGTATAATTACAACACACCAATTATTTTTAAAAAGAAAAAAAATAAAGCCGGGTGCGGTGGTACACGCCTGTAATCCCAGTATTTGAGAGGCCAAGACAGGAGGATCACAGGTTCAAAGCCAGCCTCTGCAACTTAGTGAGGCTCTCAGCAACTTAGACCCTGTTTATAAATAAAATAGGGATGGGGTGTAGCTCAGAGGTAGAATGCCCCTGGGTTCAATCCCCAGTGCCACAAAAAAAAAAAGGAGAAAGAGAAGTGTAATATTCATTTGCTTACTATACTGTTGTTTATATATATATATATATATATATATCCTGTTTATATACATATAAACTATATACATATAAACTATACTGTTGTTTATATACATATCTCCTCCATACTATTGTTTACATACATATATACATTTCTTTAGGGCTCCATGACTTGTATCTTTCTTTTTATATTGTGCATTGCCCTGTACATGTGGTAGGTAGTCAGTAAATATCTGCTGAGTAAATGGATGATCAGTAAAAATCCAGCAAATTGTGGCCATTAAAAATAAGAGTACACTTATGATGTATCTCAAAGAACACGAAGTTCTACAACCTGCCAAAGAAGAAAGCACTCATATGAAGTGTCTGACTGGGAGGACTGCCTTCATTTTTCCAAACACTTACTAAAGCAAACTTGTAAAAGAGCTATTAAGCCAGGCATGGTGGTGCACGCTTGTAATCCCACTCCTTGGGAGGCTGAGACAGGAGGATCACAGGTTCGCAGCCAGCCTCAGCTACTTAGTGAGGCCCTCCGCAACTTAGTGAGACCCTGTTTCAAAATAAAGAATAAAAAATAGGGCTGGGGATGTAGCACGGATGTAGAAGGGCTCCTTGGTTCAACCCCCAGTACCAAAAAAAAAAAAAAATGTAAAAAAGCTATTAAGCTTAACATATTTTGGTGTGGACAGACCACACTTTCCAAGCTTTAGAAAATTTTAAATCCTCTGTTTTATATCAGCACAGTAACAATATATCTATGTCAATTATTTCATTCACCTTCTTCATGTTCCCTCCGAGAGCGGGATAAGGAGGTTTGTTGACTTGACTCCAGTTGACTGGCACTCGGATCATTTCATAGAGCTGGAAGATCACTAAAGCATCTGCAAGGTCACTGAGACATGAAAAGGAGATGAGAGAAGAGTCAGTATGGGTACCATCGGATTTTATTAAGTATACTGGAGATGGACATACGTCTTTATTTTTATTTTTATTTATTTATTTATTTTTCTGCAGTACTGGGGATTGAACCCAGGGGCATTCCACCTCCACGCTACACTCCCAGCCTTATTTTTTTATTTTTTATTTTGAAACAGGGTCTCACTAGGTTGCGGAGGCCTCACTAAGTTGCCGAGGCTGGCAGCGAACCTAGATCCTCCGGTCTCAGCCTCCCAAGTACTGCGATTACAAGCTTGTACCACCATGCCTGGCTTGACATGTCTTTAAAAACACAAGAGGAGTGGGGCATGGTGGTACTCACCTGTCACCCCAGCTACTTAGGAGGCTGAGGCTGGAGATTGCAAGTTCGAGGCCAGACTGGGCAACAAAGCGAGACCCTGTCTCAAAATAAAATTTTTAGAAATGGCTGCAGATATAGCTCAGTAGTAAAGCAATTGCCTACTCTGTGCAATGCCCTGGGTTCAGTCCCCAATACTACAAAACAAATAAACAAATAAACAAAAATACGACCACAGGGTCATTTTTTTTTTTTGCGGTACCGGGGATTGAACGCAGGGGCATTCTACCTCCGCGCCACGCCCCTGGCCCTATTTTTTATACTTTATTTTGAAACCGGGTCTCACGAAGTTGCGGAGGGCCTCGCTAAGGAGAGAGAGAGAGAGAGAGAGAGAGAGACAGAGAGACAGGGAGAGAGAGAGCGAGAGAGCTGAGGCTGGCCGCGAACCCGGATCCTCCGGTCTCCGCCTCCCAAAGTACTGCGATTACAAGTGTGCGCCAC
>PVJS01018658.1:0-34625 GCA_004027185.1 Glis glis | reverse complement strand
AAATAATAGCTAACGGAAGTTTTGGACCCAAATGCTAACTATGTATATATATTTGCAACTAATCAAATAAATTAATATTTTCTTTTTTAGGAATAATACAGTGCTGCATCATTTTTAACATTTGCACATGTGATCAATGTTTTGTAGAGATTTTCAGTTTCCTAAACCCATTAAAGTGTATAGTAATAACTATAATATGTATGTAAAAATCTCAAGTTAATTGTTTCATCAAAAATATTTTAAGGTGTTCAAAGGTAGACAAATTTCTTCTTTTTTGTATACACAGGATACCACCACACATAATCTGCTTACTCAACATTATATTTCTAAACCCATTCCCAGCATCAACTTTGGAATATTGTAGAAGCCACACTAATCTCCCACAATATGTGTATTTCTGTATTAATTCTTTTAAATAATTTTCTGTGGAAATGATAGACTGTTGCAGATACAGCTGTTTACTTGATATAACAATCTAAGAATATCAACAGACAGACTAGATAGGGCAAATAAATAGTTTCTTGTCATTTTTCCAATAGTATATTCTGAAGTGTCAATGGATTTGAATAAATTTTTCTAAAAAAATCCCAAGTGATTAATATTTTCTCATTTTGACTGAAAAGAAGGCAGGCCACTATATGCCCTTTTCCAACAATATATAATTCAAATTGTATCTTTTATACAATTAAGCAGATTTAAATGCAGACAGCATATGTTGTCACATACGATTCTTATTTTGATTCCATATTTAAGTATCTTGCAGCTAGCTTTTTAAAGAAAATGATTGCTGTAAAAAATTGTCTCATCAACACACGTGCTAAAATTTACCTTTCTAAAGATAATCTTAAAAACACATTTACAACTAATGTTTTGTCTCTTAATCAATGTACATGACAGTAAGAAACTCATAGCATGAATACCTGAGAGAAACTGATGAGATGAATGATAGCAATGTCTTTAAAAATAACTCCTGTGGATTCTGATTAGGATTAATTATCTATTACCTAAATTTAAATCTGTGAAGGTAAAATCCATCACTTCAGCATCTCATCATTATGGGAAATACATCTTTCAAATTAAGTGCATAAATATCTTCAAAGTTCTTTAGAAAATGTTATCTGAGACTCTATGTATCAGTATTTTCATATGCTTTTTAGCAAAAATAATCTAAATCTTAAAGATATCATGGTAGCTTATATCAGGCATTTTAAATATGATAATACACATTAGTTTTTTATATTTAAAATAAAATGGGTATAAATGCCTTCAAAGTTCTTTAGAAAAAGTTATCTGAGCCTCTGTGCATCTGTATCTTCATATGCATTTTAGCAGAAATATCTAAATCTTAAATATATCATATTAGCTTTTATCATGCATTTTAAATATGATAATATACACTAGTTTTTTATATTTAAAATAAGATGGAATTTTAAAGTTTCCTGTGTTGTATTGCAGCTGTAATGTGTGATATTGTGGTACGTAATGTGCTTGTAATTAAATTCTTGTTTTCCTAATTAATTCCTAACTAATCATGAGCATTTTGTTAGAGTTTTGTTGCCTAAGTTTCTAATCTTTAGATGAATATAATAAGGTAATTGCTTCATATAAATTTTGTAAAAATTATATAGGAACATATAAGTCAGCAAATTAAAAGAGCCTGAGGCAAGGTAAGTAATAAGTTAACATAAGTATTACTGATAACAATCCATTTTTATAATTGTGACTTTACTTTAGATTTGCATAATCTCCCTTCATTCCTAGTTATTTTATATAAAAAGTTAGTCCTATTAGCATGATGTCTGGTTCCACCATGAATTGTTGTGAAATAATGTTATTTTTTGGCAGAGAAACCAGGGTTAACTATAAGATTTAATAAAACTCCTTTTTTACTCAGATGTTATGATTCTATTTAAAATGAACTTTAGTGACACTATAGTTGGACTACTTTTCATAACGCTTATCTTCTCACTGAACATAGTATGCATTCCCTTGCCCTTTGCTATGTGACTCTCCAGTGCTTTGCAGTAGAGTAACTAAAGTATACATCTGTGCACACATCCACCACATTGATTCTGGGTTTGTCCTTGTGAATGTCATTTACCGACATAACTGGAGGAAAGCAGTATACTCAATCTAAAAAGCTTTAAGAGCACCATAGTATGCTTGTTCCTCTTAATTCCCTTCAGTAACAGTATTATATCCCAGACAGCAGATGCTTCTTCATCTAGAATCCTAGGATAAAAGAAATGGTCGAGTTCACCTGAGCCTGTAAGAACTGAAATCCCTGGCGGAGAAAAAACATTTGTGTGTGTGTGTGTGTGTGTGTGTGTGTGTGTGTGGTCCTGGGAATGGAACTCAGGAACATTCTACCTCTGAGCTACACCCCCAGCCCTATTTTATTCTTCTTTTCAATTTTGAAACAGAGTTTCACTAAGTTGCAGAGGGCCTCACTAAGTTGCTGAGACTAGCTATCAACCTGAGATCCTCCTGTCTCAGCCTGCTAAGTACTGGAATTATAAGTGTGCACCACCACACTCAGCTAAAGCTTTTTTTTGAGCAATATGATTGGTATTGGTATTTTTTTTGTTGTCATCTCAGAAAAAGATGACTAATACATATGCTAAAATCATTATTTAAGTTTTATTCTATTAACTTTTGGAGAAAAGAAAAATAATGAAAGAACAATTTAAGCACATAATTAAAAATTATTTCTACCTTTCAAGATGCCAGAGATTGATTGATTAAAATCAGTTGATTGAGATAAAAGACATTTAGCATATAATAAGAAATATAAAATTTTCTGTTGCCTGTTAATATAAGGCATGATGGTTATCTTCATGTGTCAATTTGTCTGGACTATGGTGCCCAGTTATTTGATTAAACATTTTTCTGGAAGTTTCTAGAAAGATATTTCATGAGATTAACACTTACATCTGTGAACTTTGAGTATAACAGATTGTTCTGATCACTGCATGGGCTTAATCTAATCAATGAAGTACCTGAATAAAATGAAGCACTGGTTTCCCTTACATAAGAAAGAATACTATCAGCAGGCTTTCCCCTATATCTCCCCTATATCTCCTCTAAGTGTTCCCTGAGTGGCAGACCTGTCAGCCCATCCTGCAGATTTCGGGTGTGCCAGTCTCTACATTGGCTTGAGACAATTCCCTAAAATAAACATCTGTTTATATGCATAGATGTTACTGGTTGAGCTTCTTCAGAGAACTCTGACAGATTTTGATACAAGGAATCATTCAAAAAAGGAACCAAATCATAAGGTTGAGTTTTCTAACTTGGTTCTGGTGTTCCTGGAATTGGCTATCTAATATGATAAAAATTTAATGATGCTACAAATCTATTTTCATTAGTAAGGAAGCTACTTATATGTCCATGTTGTGACATAGCAATAGAAATATGTAAAATCTTACCATTGCATATTGCTAATCAAACACTTATAAAAGGCAAGCATCTTAGTGATCATACCTATATTACCTTTGAATATTGTTTAGTAAACTAACAAGTCTAATGAGATTTGCTGGTTGTTCCTAATGTTACTGTCAAGGTGAAGAAACAGAACACTGTATAAATTACTCAAAACATCTATATCTGCACTGAAGAAGACCCTTAAGGGTTCCATAGCTATGGAACTGCAACTTTTGCAAAGCAGACAGAATCTCATCCAACTACTGGTTGAATTGCAAGGCAAATTGATTCTCAATGTCAGAAAGTATCTATGTTAATGTTAGGACATTGTGGAGAAAAAAAGGTATCCTGAAAGTTAGAATGGAGACATGAAAAAAAAAAGAATGGGGACCCATAGAAAAACCCTGATTAAACTGAGGACATTCTGATGCATCTTAGTTGGCAATAGAAGCAGCATTTTCATCTCTCTGTGAGATTAACCCTGCATTGCCTGGGCAAATTCTAAGGACCTCCCCTGAGGCAAGTGCCTTTCAAGACCCTGCTACTTCCCAAGACCCCCCTCCAATCTTCTTCACTTCTAGATTTATTATTAGATTCAAATCCCAGCAAGACAATAAAGGGAAGGTACAAAGCATGACCCATCAAGGGCTGTGCTAAACTCCAAGGGAACTGCTTGGATTTTCTAATTTATACAGATAGAAATCTGAGAAAAATGTGACAACACAAATTAAAACTATGAGAATTGTGGGAAAAATATACATTTGGGTCAGGCTGAATTTTATTTTATATGGATCCACTTCGCAGAAATTCTGCATTTAATGTTGTAGCTCAATGAGTTAGAAAAGGGCTTTAACAGATGGTTTACTTGGTTGTCTGAAACACAGGTGAAAAGGTGGCTAACATTAAATGAACTGCATATCTCAGACTCGCCTGGACTTCTTTGCTATTCTGAGGGATCAACGAGCTACACGGTGGCAGATTGGTTCCACTGGATTACTTTTTAAATGGAAGGGGTATAATTTTGTTTTCTTCTTACTAGAAGAGATATTTATTCTAGATACATATTCGCCTTCTCTGCACTTAATGATTCTTCCAAAACTACTTTTTAGAGACTTAAAGAATAGAATGACTTATTCACTCTAATGGTGTTTCACATAGCCTTGACTCTGATCCAAGAACTCCTATTGCAGCAAATGAAGTGAAGCAATGGACCAGTGGTCACGGGATTCACTGGTCTTACCATGTTCTCTGCTGTTATGAACTGAATGCTTGTGCACCCCTGAAATTGCTGTGGTGAAGCCCTCACACTTAGTGTTGCTGTATGTGGAGATGGGGCCTCTGAGGGAGTAAAGTTAAATGAGGTTATATGTATGGAACCCTGATCCAATAAGATCAGTGTTCCTATAAAAAGAAATGCCACAATACTTGCTCTTACTTTCTCTCCATGTTCACGCAGGAAGGAAATATCATATGAGTACATAGGTAAAACACAGCTGTCTCCAACTGAGGAGGAGCGCCCTCACTAGCAACTGAATTTGCTATCACCTTTTTCTATTTCTTACTTTTATTTTTCTGTGGTACTGGGATTGGACCCAAGGATGTTCTACCTCTTAACTAGATCTCTAGCACTAATTTATTTATTTAATTATTTATTAAAAGAAAAATCAGGGTCTTGCTAAGTTACCATACACTGACCTTGAACTTGTGATCCTCCTGTTTGAGCCTTCCAAGTACTGGGATTACAGGTGTGCGTCACCACGCCTGGCTTGCTATCACCTTAATCTCTCTTTCCTCTATCTTGTAGTCACCCAAACTATGAAAATATATTTCTGTTGTTTAAGTCATCTACTCTGTGGCTTTTTGTTATAGCACTCTAAGCAGAGTAGCATACCCAGTAGTTTAAAGTATCAGGTTTGATGGAATTGTGACCTGGCCTTTTTAAGACTCAGTTGCAGCACTAGTGAGATGCCAGTATTTTGCAGGGGTAGAAAAAGTTCTCCAGGAAGCTGTGTGAGCTATGAATCAGTGTCCTGTGTATGGTGCTATCTCTCTCATAGTTAGGAATCACGTATCCAGATATTAAGCTGTTATAATTGGATTGACACCACTGATCATTATCCCTAGTGACCCACTAGAAAACTGTTTCCCATCCCTGTGACTTTAAACTCTGCCGACCTAGACATCTTAGTTTAATAGGGTAGGATGTTTCCAACAGGAGACACAATTCCTAAACTGGAAGTTAAGACTGCTACCCAGTCATTTTTTTGCTATACATTTCAAGGTATCAATGGGCAAAGAAGGGAGTTATTCTACTGACTGGGGTGATTGGTCCTGACTATCAAGGAGACATAGGGTATTCTAACACGTGTAATCAAAAGCTGCATACAATTCCCAAGAGTACCAGGAGCAGTCTCCGAAACAATGGGGATATCTTTATTACATTCTAATAACTGGATTTCCTTATATTTTGATATATATATTTTGTTCATTTGAGTAGGTTTATATTTTGTTCATTTGTGTAGGTAGTACAGACAAGTGGTAGAAAGGAAAAATTGAGATCATTAAAAAGAGAGTACATAATAATTCACATTTTCTCCCTTGCCAGACTCTTTTCTCAAAGGCAGTCACTATTCATACTATTACTGATTATCAACATTTATACAATGAGAATTCTTGTAAGCACCCCTTGTTTCTTTTGAAAAATGAGCCTGCAATCTCAACTACTCAAGAGGCTGAGGCTGAAGAATCACAAGTTTGAGGCCAGTCTGGGCATCTTGGCAAGACTCCATCCCCCAAAAAAGGGGGTGGTCAGAAGATATAACTCAGTGGTAAAGCACTCTAGGGTTTAATCCCCACTAACACACACACACACACACACACACACACACACACACACACACACTATGATAGACATTATTTTTCACTGTGTATTTTTCATACAATTATTTAATATCATTGTCTTTCATTCATTTTGGGCTGCAAATCACTTTGATACATTGACCAATATTTTTCTCAACCAGTCTCATTGATAGAAACTTTATGTGTGTGTGTGTGTGTGTGTGTGTGTGTGTGTGTGTGTGTGTATGTGTGTATTCCTGTTTCAATATCTCATCTCATATATATTTCTTCAACACAGCCCTCTAATAACATTTTGGCCGTCATTTCAAAAGAGAAACTAATATATATTTAGTTATGCCAACATAGCTGAACAAATTTACAAAAGTATATTTATAGAACAGAAATTAAAATATGAATGCATGTATGTATATGTATGCACACTTAATCAACAATTCTATCTTTGGCACATTTCTTCTTCTGTCTATGTAAGTCCCATTGTGGCATAACTCCGGTTCTATTTGTATACTTTTCCCCATGATTTCCCAAGTATTGAATATATCTCTTATCCTCTTAGGATAATAGAATATCTTACCTTATATAAAGTAGATGTTATGGAACCTGCTAGAGAATGGGAAGTAGGGTTGAGAAGTTTTGTACCAAACTACCACACAGAAAGTTACTTTGAATTTATGTTGATAAAACCTTAGTATTTTATGGTTCTTAATATTTTTCACTAACTTTCTTTTCCCAAAGTTTTTTCCATTTATTAATGAAAATATTATTCTACTTTTCTCTTTATATTTCTTCCTCTTTTTTCTTCTCATCCTCCATTCATGACCAATCATTCTGTTTCATTTCCTCACACTTCTGTGCCAAAATGACATGAAGCTAAACATTTTCCCATACACTGATGAGTCTAATTATTTCTTATCTCTTCTTCATCCTCAGACCACATAGTCCAAACTCTACCAGTAAAAATTAATACCACTAAGCTTGAAATGAGGGAACTTGTTTTAATAAATCAAATTAATAAAAATAACTTTTCCTTTTATTGTCTACAATTGAATTGGAGTCTTATAATATTGAAATATTTCTCTACCTGCTCACAATATAGCTTTAAACCCAGATTTCTGCTTAGAAAGGGATAATGGGTGCAATCAGGGTTGTTTGTTTTGTTGTTGTTGTTATTATTACTTTTGCTTTAAATAACTCTCTGTATTTGCTCCTTTAATTACATTTAAAAATTTAACATAGAAATACTAGCTTAATAGTATAGAAATAGTATAGAAATAAAGGGGTGAAAGATAAATTTTGATGTTTTCATCATGGTAATATTTTAATCTGTTTTGGATCCTTAATACTCAACTTGTAACCACCAACAGAAGTATATATATATATATATATTTGATCTCTCCATAGTAACTACTGAGCTAAAATTTTTATTTTCAAATATATATATCCTATTTATTTTTTTCATTGATTTTGAAAAATAGAAAGTTTTATAATTATAACACTATTGCAATGGTAGTGTTAGATATTAAAAATAACAACTACTCTGTGATGTGAAGGAGACAGCCTCCAACCTCTGGAAATTCCGATGTGGCTATAGGAAAGTTATCTTCTCTAATCCTTAGTTTTCACACATGTAAAATGAGAACTAATATAGTACCTACCTTATTTGATTAGTGCAACAACAATGATAAATTACTATAACAAATGTATAATACTTAGACTAGTGTTTGTAATATACTAAGCCAAAATAGTTTTATCATGTGTAAGGCAACATTTATATTTAATAGTGAACATTCTCTATTTAACAGTAAACAATTCTATAGGAAGACTAAAAACCACATAAATAGGAAGGAAAACTTAATAAACCCAATAGAAGAAACACAGGGGAATATGAACTACCTCAAAAAAGTAGTAAAATTTGAAGGAAAATCATTACATATACATACTTAGCATGGAGTAAAAGTAATTATTATTCTAAGATTTTCAAATACCTAGATGTACAGTGAAAATCAATTACAGGAAATCCAGTCAGGAAAAAATATCCTGCATTTAGCATTTTATTTTTACATTATATATACATATGTATGTATATATATTTGATTTTTATATTATGTATATATGCACACACAAATAATTGTAGTTAAATTTTGTAAAAGCAGTTTACAATTATAAGTTATTTAGAGTTATTTATATTTTTGAATTTTTTTAATTCTTCTTATTAGAACAACAAAATTGTGTATTTGAAATATACAAAAAATATGTGAGTACCATCTAGTGGCAAAACAGAAGGTAAGCAACAACCATAGGAGAAATTGGGTTAAAGCAGATCAGGGGAATAAAAAGATTATAAAGTAGAATAAGGTTATGGCTAGAGTATAAATATCAAAGAAGAGGCTATGTCTTCATTATGGTGAGCATGGTGCTTAAACACTGAAACACGTAAGCTGTAACAAACAGGGGAACAATGTACTTCTACCATAACTAACCCTGACCACATTTCTACATAATGAAGATACAATAATGAAGACATACCTGAATTCTAGAAGGCTAAGAGTTGATGTTTTTAGAATGTAACCCCTCATATTGACACAGCTCAATAGGGATGCTATGCCATTGTGACACAGGGCCTGGGGGAGGGGGTGTAGATGCTATTTAATATATAAAAGCAAGCATTTTGAAAACTGAATTTTAACAGGCTGTCCCAGAAGTATAAAAGTAATTATGATAGGTATAATTTATTTTGGAAGACATCGCCTCAATTATCCTAAAAATCCATGTGAAAAGAATTGAATCTTGTCTAAAGGTAGCTGCTTTGTAAGAGGTGGCAACAAGAACTAAAATTCAGATCTGCTTGGTTACAGAATTCAAACTAAACAAATGAGAGATGCTTTCTCAAATATATATTGATAAATTATATCCGATTTGAATGTTGTAATAGTGCCTAGGGAAATAAGCTTTAATATCCTGACAAAGTTTATAAAATTACAAACTGTGTCAAATGAATGAAAATCAGCAGGACATTAAAACTCTAAGCTCTTTTTGGTTATCAAGAGCAAACAACAAAAATAATCCACATGTAATCAAATGACAAAAGTGCATTTTTATCAATAGGACTAAAATGTTTTCAAAGATGTCTATAAAATAATGAATTAAATTGATATCAAAATTAACTGACAAAATCCACTATATTCACGTATGTGTTTGTATATGTGCATTGCATGTGGACATCATTTCAAAGTATAGATGTCATAATTCACAGAAAATAGTGTTTGTCATTAGAATACACTGAGATTTCAATCTCTGCTTATATTGATAAAGGTTCAGTCAGGTTTTATTGCAGAAAATCATGTGATAAAATGGCAGAAATAAGTAGTAAAATTAAAAATATGCTGGAGGATCTGAAGTGGATAAATATGAGGAGTTTAAGGCCAACACAGTTAGAGAACAGTGTCCTCCATGAGATTGCCCTAACTTCCAATGACAACACAATTCAGGGGGTTCCCCAAAACACCCTCAGGTTTGATCATTTGTTAGGGAGACTTGGAGTTAGCTCTAAGCCATTATGGTCATAGTTAGTGTTTATAGCAAGAATTAGGAAAAGATGAGACTAGGACAGAGTCTGAGAGGATTCCACATATGGGGCTTCTCCCTATGGGGCTGAGGGTCTTGAAGGGGATTGTTTGGATGAGGATTAACATGTTCTACTTTAGTTACCTCCTTAATCATCCATAGAGATTGACACAGGAACACATCCCATGTGGACATCCCTTTAATAGGCCAGGTTTCTTTCGCCCTTCTGCCTGACCATATACATGGCCAACTCATCAGCCACCACTCTTGGGTCAGTAATAACTAAAACCGATGGGTCGATTACATGAAGTTTTACCCAGTGAGCTGATTTCTTTTTACCTTATTGAATTAGAGTGTCTATTTTTCAAATGGGATGCTGTCATTCACCTTAAAATGGCCATCCATAAACCTAACAACTTTTTGTTGATCAGCCAAGTGCTGTTCATATGACGCTACTCAAGTGACCAAATGACCATAGTGTCCAACAGCTCCTCAGGGGCTCCAATGTCATATCTAAGGAAAGGAGGCCACTTGCTCATTAGTACCTCCTTGCTTTCCTCCAGTAGTATATTTTGGTAGAAACCATTTCTAATTAGTTATGGACATTTTATGGGTACTGTTTTCCTGATTAAAGTACTTCTTTGCCATTATCCAAGACAATAAAGGTACTCTAGGATTCAGGATTACATTATGGGCCTCAGTCTTATGTATGGTTTTTGTTAATGTACAATAAAAATGTAAATTTTGTGGAACAAAATTCCAGTGTTGTTTCTGGGTAGCACTCACAGGTTTTCTCCATAAGCTCAAGCCCATGCTCCACACAGGGTTATTATTATACAGCAAATGAACAATCTGTATAGTATCAGCCAATCTTATGGCTTCTCTTTAGCATGGCCAATCAATATGTAGGGAAAGGTAGCTCAATGTGCTTTTCATTTTATTATACTATGTGAGGAAAACATTCCCTAGTCAGACGCAATCTTCACCTCCATCATGTGTTTATGTAAAGGAAACATAACCACTTCCACGTAAAGTGTGTTTAAACATATTTGTTTTCATGCAAACTTTTACTTTAATTCTATATCTCTCATATATTAACTTATAACTCTATTCCCAAATCCCCCACTCTACCTGACCAGCAGTGCAACTTCACCAACAGGTTTTGGGAAGCACAGTGTATTGGACTCATTCAGACTCATCAGCCTTGTATTTATTCAGATCACAGGACTATTTTACAAGACAATTCAAGGCCATGTTTCTTACTGTCCTCTTTGCCTTGGGGCTATCTATGTTTCTCCAAATATGGCAATTATGCAGATTTTTTAGTTTTTTTTTTAACATCTGGAAATCAACAGAGGCACCCATTTTTCCACCCAATTTCCAAGCATACTACATTTAAAAAATCAGGGCCCCATCAATTTTGAATTCTATTCATTTTATTTCTTAACTTTAAAAATATTTCTACTCGGCTATAAAGAAACTCTTGATCCTCCCTTTCCCCTTTCCTAATTCTCTTAAAAATCAGTCTAATTTTTCTATTGTTTCAGCATTTTTTTTCCTTCAGTAGTGGCCCTGAGTCTAGAGGATAAAGTCCTGAGTAGGTTGGCCTAATATCAGTGTTTACTCCCAAACTTCCTCTGTGTTAGACAGAATTCTCTAGAGGCAGAACCAATTGCATGGACAGATAGATGTATAGAGAGTAGGCAGTAGCTAGATAGGTAGATAGATAGATGATTGATAGATAGATATAGAGAGATACAGTTAATTAGAAAATTTGGCTTAGTCATTATGGAGGTTGAGAAGTCCTATGATAGACTGTTTGTGAGCTACAGACCCAGAGATCTGGATATTGTGGCTCATTCTAACTCTGGAATACTAAAAACCAGGGAAACTCTTGGTGTAACTTGCAGCCTGAGACCAAGAGCCCAAGAACCCTGAGAACTATTGGTGTAAGTTGCAGAGTTCAAAGGCTAGAGAACATGGAGTTCTGTTGTTTAAAGGCAGGAGAAAAAAATGGCCTACCTTCAGAAGGGAGAGCAAAAGTTTGTCTTTTGTCCACCATTTTGTTCTACCTAGGCATTCTGCTGATAAGATGGTTGCCCCACCACAAATGCATTTGATGAGTATAGATATTCCTTAGCTCACTTATTTGAATGCCAGTCTCTTCCAGAAACACCTTGACAGACATGCTTAGATATATAATTCTTTACGAGCTATTTTAGCATCCCTTAAGCCAGTTGAGTTGACACTGCAAATTAACCATTGCATTCCTTTACTTTCTTTTTGGTTGTGACAGATCACAATGCCAGGGATTGCATATTTTGCCTCTTTCTTATTATTTGCATGTCTTTATGCACACAATGAACTGCTCCTTGGATATTAGTTCTATCATTTCTAAATTCTATTTGTAATTTTTACCTACAACAAATGATTGAAGCACAGCTTCAGTTTCATAAAATGGGCGGCCTTGTGGTCACCTAGGAATCAGAGGCTCCTCCACCCTCTCATCCTTCTTCCCAAACTACCGCGTGTGTGCGTGAGTGTGTGTGTGTGTGTGTGTGTGTGTGTGTGTGTGTGTTTGTTACTGGGAATTGAACCCAGGGGCAGTCTACTTCTGAACTATACCCCCTGCCCTATTTGACTTTTTAATTTTTGAGACAGGATCTCACTAGGTTGCAGAGGACCTTGTTAAGTTCCTGAGGCTAGCCAAGAACCTGAAATCCTACTGTCTTAGTGTCTCAAATACTGGTATTACAGGCATGTGTCACCACACTCAGCTCCAAACTACTTATTTTACTGAGTCATGACCACTCTATCTAATGTCACTTCTTATGCCAAATATTTAGAATTAAACAAAGTGTAAAGTCTGAGAGCATAGTCCTCCAGAAAAATGACTCCACTTCTACCAGCAACTGTAAGTTTGGGAGGGAGGGGTTTCAAAATCACCCTCAGGCTTGATAATTTGCTAGAACATCTCATGGAATTCACTAAAACTTAGAGCTATTATCAGAAAAGTATACAGATTAAATTTAGCCAGTAGAGAAGACACACATAGGGCAGGATCTTGGAGGACTCCAGATGAGAGTTTTCTGTTTTTCTTTCCTTGTGTTATCTGGGGACCATATGTTTGAAATATCAATGTGTAACAAAGCACCCATTCTGTTGCCAAACATTGATTCTCACCCTAGTCTCTCTTCAGAAGGTTTAATGGGGCTCCCTTAAGAACACATAATTTACTTATTGTTTTCCTATGTGGGTTATGTAAGTTTCTAGGCTAACTGATAACACATGACCCAAAGTCCCCACCATAAACGACATTTTTGGTCTTTCTCGACATGGTGAGAACTGACACTCGGAATGTCAGGGTGTGGACAGCCTCGTCCTCTCAGCTATGGTCTAGATTACCTCCCAGAAGATGAGGGCAAATGGGAGGTCATTCTTTTGACAAGTCCAGATTGTATACTACACAGTAGCCTTGACAATATATTAAACTGGGAGATTAGTAGAAATTCATGTTAATGCTAACCATATTAGTGCCTACCTATTCATGTCTACAAGCACCTGGGGTGACAAACTTGGTTAATAATGTTGGACTTTAATCCAAGAATAAAACAGGACCTTTTAACCTCGACCTTACTTTAGGTTTGAGGAGGCTTGAATGTGTGTGTGTGTGTGTGTGTGTGTGTGTGCGCATGTATTTTTCTCCAGCCAATGTGTACCTAACTGATTCATGGAAGATGACCGTGGAAACTGGACAGCCAATTAGGAATCCATTGTAGGAATCCAAGTGAAAATGAAGAGCCAGAAATGGTAGAGAATACATATAACTATGAGAAAAATTTCTAACAGGTGATATTGATGACAAGCTTTATATGGAAACACATTAAATAAATTATGACATAGTCTTATACAAACCAATAAAATTAAATATTTGGAATGAATTCAAATGGGTTTAATGTTTAAGTAATGCATTAGATTTGCAAATGAAAAATTATTAAGATAAAGATATGTTCCAGTATAGAATTTAGATTTAAAAAGTATGCATGCATTTTTTATAGAAAAGAGAAGATCAGATAGTAGGGGAATATGTTCTCATCTATACACAAACCATAATGGAAGGCAAGTACACACCCTTGTTCATTCCCTTCTTAAAGTATGTATTAGTGTAGGGCAAGAATGACAATGAAACACGTCAGACAACAAAGTGTGCTTGATGAGACCCACGGCCTAATAGGCATTAAGTGTCTAAATCAGGGTTCACAGCTTGGTAAATATACTAATATTGGCAGCACAAGTGCATATCATGAAATATATGGTAGACTTTGAAGCTAGAATCAGCAATTAAGGCACAGAAACAGAATAAATGTAAAACGTTTATGAAGTTTGTTGAAACTGAAGAGATTGTTTTTCACATAGGAAAGCAGGTACAGGCAGGGCCCTGAAAAAAAGAAGACATATTCTTCCACAAGCTGTGACAAAAAAATTCTCTGGTGGTAGGCTGAATATAATGTCCTCAACCCCTTCCAAAGATAGACAAGTTCTTTTCCCTGTGGAAACTATTTTATCTTTTATGGAAAAGGGTATTTTCAAATATGATTAAATTAAGAAACTTGAAATGGAGATGTTATTCTAAAATATTCAGGCGGACCATAAAAATGTTGAAATTTACCCAAACTCTCTGAACCAAGAAAACAGAAATGGCTAAAGAAATCCCACCACCCTTTTATGTTATAGAAAATGTCTTACTGCAAAGAACCACTCATGTCAAGGGGCCATGAAAATGAAATTTAAATAGCCTCTTGAATCTAGAAAAGGCCAGGAAATATATTTTCCCTAGAGCCTTCATATGGAAGTGTACCAGCTATAACTTTAGCTTTAACTCTTTGAAACATATTATATTTCTGACCTACAGATTTAGACAGTGGAGAACAAATATACCTCTTGTGTAAACTTGGCCAAATCACTTCTTCATTTACCTGTGTGTACAATGAATATGTTTGAACAGAGTATTCTCTAAGGATATTTTTAAGTCTAATCTTCTATTGTAGTACTGCGATCATGGCCATGTGACACAGCGTTAAGCTAAGCAGCACAATTTTGCAGACTTTAACTTAGACATTATAAATCCTGTATCAATATTTTAACAGGAAAATGTTTTGGTTTAAGTAGGAAGTTGATATGAGTAGAACAGGGGCACTGAGGTCATTTCAAGTTTTTGGTGTGATTTGGTTAAGCTTGTGATTATGTCAGAGAAAGACTGCCCAGTCATAAGAGTACATAAATGTGAAAGCATAAGGATTCAGAAGCAAAACCCAATTACTAAGGAAGTAAATTACCAAACAGCCAAGAAAAGAGCCTACCATGAAGAGACTGGGAGAAAAGAAAAAATTGGGAGCACTTGGCAGAATGACTCTGAAGACGCCATCTCTAGTCTTTTCAAGGTCAAAATTAGGTTGATCACCCATCGGTCTCTGAGATGTCAGCCTCAGAAAATGTCAGTCCCAGAAACGGAGCTCGCATAGTTTAGGAGACAAAGTAATTCTAGAACTATGTCAAGCAAGTGCAGAGCTTCAGCAATGTGACAGTATCACAAAAGCATAACCTTTTGTGTCAACTTCTGATAAAGCAGCAGTAATTACCATAAATTACCATTGAAATTTTTCCAAAAAAAGGGGGAAAAGACAATTAGTGATAATTATAGGCTTCTTACAGGTCTTAGAAGCTTAGAAAATTATAATCTTATGAATAAAATTCCTCCTGAATTACTAATATTTCGATTATATGCATGTGTATATGTGCATGTGTGTGTATATTATAAAGGACTGTGGGATGTTTCTAGAGCTAGAAGGTTGTATTAGTCAGCTCAAGTTTCCTTAAACAAAATATGAGAGATTGAATGGGTTAGGCAACTGACGTATATTTTCTTTCAGTGCTGACGTCTAGAAATCCAAGACAATTAGGGCTGCTTCCCTGCTTCAGACTTGTGACCTTGTATAGGAGAGAGAGAGATCGTGAGATACAAATCTCTGATATGTATTTTTCTTCCTAAAGGGGAACTGAATCTATTGGATAAGGGATTCACATTTAAGATCTCATTTAACCATAAGTCCCGTAAAGCCCCTATATCCAACAGTTAGAAGAGAGAAGGGCTTCAACAAATAAAGTTAAGGGGGTACAAGTTAGACCATATCAAATATAGCATGAACATGGTGTATATTTATCTTATTTTTTATCCTGAAAACACTTTTTTTTACTTTTATTGGTGCATTATAGTCTCACATCATAATGTAGCTCATAGTGATAGTGACACACATGCACACAGTATTTGGTGGGCTTTTACCTGGCTTCCTCCTCACTACCTCCCTTCCCCATACAGGGTATTGAGACTGACATTGGTATTCTCACATATGTACATAATGTCATTAGAAATGATTCCTTCATTGATCCTCCCTCTCCTCCTCCCCTTCCCCTAGATCACCTCCCTGGCTCCACTGAAGTTTCTCCTCCATTATCTGAAGTCCCCCTGATATCACGATGGTCTATATTTTAAAGTTAGGTTTGCAGAAATTGCTAAATAAATTATTTTATTTCAGAGGATACAAGAAAAAACAAATAATAAGCAAAATTCCCTACATTGTTACTCCCAGGGGCCAAATGTTCAATATGATGCATGTTTTATTTTAGTCATATTTCTGTTAATATTGATTTTACAGAAACTTTAAAAATCATAGTGGAGCACATATTTTTATAATAAACTTTATAGAAACCATTTAAAGTGTCTAAAATATATCAAAGAAGACGTGGTCAAAAAACTTGAGGGAAGGTACAGTCATAATATAACTTTTTTTGATAATTCTTTAGTCTATTTTGTTTCTTCACAAGAGGAGGACACATTAATATACTATTAGAATATAGTTGTCACCAGGATTTCGATATTCTATTTATGTCAGTGCCCTACAAGACTATCCTAGGTCATTAGGTACCACAAGCGAGCTGTGTGTATGCCAAGGTACACCACCTCTCAGTTAGTGCTGGTGCTGGTCCATGGACCCTGGGCATGTGTAGCCTCTTGATTATTAAGCCGTATTTACCTCAGTGTGTTATACAGTATTCACATTTGCTTTTTTATGTTAATTTATTGGTGCATTGTAATTATACATTTTGATATATGTCAGGGTATCAACATCATACATACAATATCAACACATTGCTCATTTAGCCCTCCCTCCAATCTCACCCTATTTTTTCCCCCTTCCCTCCCTTTCATGCTCCGGATAGTGATTGAGTCTTATATGTTTGTGTATGTACATCGTGTGCTATAGTTTGTTTCCCTCCACCCCGCTCCCAACTCCCTCAGTTAGGTCACCTTCTTTGTCCATCTAAAGATTTCTTCTTCTTCCCTTCTAAGTCCCTTCTAAGTCCCATTCTATCTAGCTCCCACAGATTAGGGGGAACATCTGACTTTTTACTCTTAGTGACTTACTAATATCACTTAGCATAACATTTTCTATCCATGTCTCAACATGAAAATAATAATAATAATGGCTTAAATCTTATGTTAGAAAATACTGTAGGGAACACATTTAATCAAAGTATGCTTAATGTTTATACTGCTTGTTAAGCCGAACTCCCAGAAGTCCAAAACTGGACAAAAGGATAAAGGTTTTCAAACAAATGGTATATATCACTAAGACTGCTTTTAATAAAAGTCTCATCAATTCACATCCCTACTCTAATGAATTGAAACATGTCTACTCAAAATTCGTATGTCAAAGTCTAACCCGAAACATAATCATATTTCTAGATAGAGTTGTTATGGAGGTAATTAAGGTTAACTGAGGTCATAAAAATGGTGCTCTAATCCTAATACACTATGTACTTCTAAGACGAGGAAGAAGTACTGGATTTCTTTTTCTGCCTGTTTTATGCCCCAAGGGAAGTCTGTGCCAGGGTGTGGTGAGAGGCTGCTAGCTGCAAGTCAGTGGGAGACCTTTCCACAGAAACGACCCTCAAAGCGCCTTCATGGTGGACTTCAGTCCTAAAAAATCTGAGAGAATACATGTTTCTTGTTATGGCTGGTTAATGCAATCACCAAAAATATCCATTTTCCACATATTTATCATATCTTAATTCAAATGTTGGGAGAATTAAAATATAAAGTTAAATAAATTTAACTATAATACATGTAATAGCATATATAGCCATAGAATACTTCATGAAAATTTTATTTCAACTTTTTTTAATTACTAGATAGCATTAATTTGCCTGCATGATTCCTCAATTCAGGGAGATTGAAGCACTATTATCTTTCCAGGCATATTACAAGTGCCAAAGCAAGTCGTAACTGAAAAACAGGTACATACATTTAAAGATTTCTTTTAGAAATTATTATTATTAAATATATAAGAATCCAGGTTTTTTAAAGCAAACTTCCATCAGTAAAACCTGTTAACATAGTTTAGAAACAGTAAATTGATTTTTGAGGCGATGAATCGCATTCTCAAAAACCACCAGAAGATGGTGTAAGAGGAGTAACCAAAACTGAGAAAACAACCACATGTATTTTGTATTCTCAATAACTACTCTCTACTTTCTTTATTTGGTGAGTTACATTTTAAAATAATACAGAGTACTTTAATATGAGTAAATGTACATTTCAATGTCTCTCCACTATTTAAAAATTAGCATATTTGCTTCAAAAATAAATAACAAGAACGATAAGACACTTCATTTTTTTTCTTTTTCACAAAGTCTAGGCACACATATTTCAAACAAAGCTTGCTTGCTTGCTTATGCACACTTCACACTTCAAATAGAATACTCTCATACATCATGTATTTTTTTCTTACAGCACAGTATACACACTTATAAATCCAAATTAGAAAACAACATTGAACAAATAATTTAAGGAGAAAGATTAAATTGTGTTAATTTATATTGCTCTATATATTATTATTTTGCTCTGAATATTATCTTCACTATGTGAATGTTCTTAAATGGCTTACAATATGGTTGTTTTCCTCACAGTACTAATATAAATGAATCAAAGATGTCTGATTTTAGTTATTGCAATTTCTTTCTTTTTTTTTTTTTACAGTACTAGGGATTGAACCCAGGGATATTCTATCTCCGAGCTACACCCCCAGTCCTATTTTTTTATTTTTTATTTTTTGAAACAGGGTCTCACTAAAATGTGAAGGGTCTCGCTAAGTTGCTGAGGCTGGCTGCGAACCTGCGATCCTCCTGTCTCAGCCTCCCAAGTACTGGGATTACAAGCGTGCGTCACCACGCCCAGCTAGTTATTGCAATTTCAAGACTGTCACATACATGTGACCACTCTAAGACGACCAGCATAAAATAAAAGAATAATAATATATAAAATATAAAAGAGCATCCTCTCTCTTGCACATATTTGGTGATTGCCACAAAGATCCCTACCCACTATATGGTGTGGAATAAAGAAAAGCGTTTCATTTGTTGTGCGAAGAACTAGAATTGTAATCACTTTTATAAGAGAACTGTAATTAGCTCCATTCTTTAATATCCCTACGTATTAAAATGATTTACCATGTGTTGCATCTTTCCATTTCTTTATTAGTACATTTTACAATTCATCTAAGATACTAAATATGTACAAGTAATTAATTTTCATGCTTAGCAATTATTTCTCGTTCTCCATCTACCAGCTTTTATGTCGGATTACACTTCTCTCTTTTCTGAAGTAAGTTGTGGCCCCGCTTCCTATTGTTGGCATGATACATCATAGAGAAGGTTTATATACCAGCATTGGAGTTGCCACAGTTTATTCCCCTGCAGAATCTGGCCACAATGGCCAGCAAAGTCTGTATATAAAATTAGCCATCACAATGGACACAAAGACTTTCTTCCGGAGCATTCCTCCCTAATGCAGTGTGGCTCAGACAGTAATGTGCATAGAATCATTTGGGGTATTACTTACATAGTCAGAATTCTAGACATCTCTGTTTCATATGCCAACTCATGAACCTCTGACAATTGACATGAATTTACAATTTTAGCAGTTTCAGGAGGAGGGAGGTGCAGATACAGGTGGTCATGCACCTTCCTTTGAGAAACACAATTAGTGGCTTTTTTCCTCTCTGACACTCACTGCTTAATTAATGCTTTATGAAGTCATGGAGATTTTAAGCATCTGCAATTGTTCATCGTGGTCATGTTTAACAGTCTGCAAATAACTTGTCATGATCTATGATATTCTTTAGATCCATTAGTTTCTTTTACTTTTTTATCACTAATTTACTAGGCTCATTATGCTTGCATTTTTTACTGCTCTGAGTAATAAGACTTGTTAAATGTGAACTCTAAATATCATTCCCTGTAGATATTTTTTTCAGTTGCTTTATTTATTCAGTGTTCACTTATGATTGCCAGTGAAGTAGGTGAATGATGATACCAAAAGACCCTAGCAATTTGATCACCAGAACATTGCAAATCCCTTAGTCAATGCCTTCTAGCTCTGAGAGAAAAGAGGTTTGAAAATAGCAATCACCTTAACTTTTCATGACCAAAATAAAAAGTAACCTCAAACCTCAAATTTTCATTAATTTTTCCTTCCTTCCTTCCTTCCTTCCTTCTTTCCTTCCTTCCTTCCTTCCTTCCTTCCTTCCTTCCTTCCTTCCTTTCTTCCATCTTCTCTGGATAAATGAAAGTGCCCATAGACTGTAATTAGAATCTTTATAAAAAAGAGAAAGGGCACCAATAGATATAAATGAAAGCAAAAATGTATAGGTCTTCTTTCTTCTCTTGAATAGCTGCGAAAACATGTATATAATTATATTGTTACGATTAGAGAATATAAAATCTAATTAATTGACAATAACAGCACAAAGTAGGTAGGTAAAAACAAAGATGTAGTGGAATAAAGACATGACCCAAGATGGTAATGAATTCATAGAAACAAATCAAGATGACAAGCAATGGTATAAAGTGAACATAGCGAAGTATAAATACATACTTGCTCTCTTTTCTTCATGTATGTCACTGGCAACATGATTTACATTATGATATGAGATTGTAATGTACCAATAAAAGCATATAAAAATAAAAAGAGTTATAATTATATATTCATAATTATATTGTTGAATTTGTTACATATGCACATTAATATGTAAAACAAAAATACCACCAAAAAAAGGAAGAAAGAAGAGATCTATAAAAGAGTAAGAATTCTGCTTTACTGGAATTTATTTAGTATAAATCAGCTGTAGACATGGTAGGTTAAAGTATATTTCTAAGCCATAGTGGAAACACCAAGAAAATGAATTTTGAAGTATGGTGAAATATTAAAAATGTTAATGGGATGAAAAGGTTATATTAAATAATTCTTTTAATGCAACAGAAATCATTATAGGGGATATATAAAAATAAACATAATATGACATGAAACAAAAAATTAAGTGGCAAATTCTTATTCTATATGAATGATAACATTTAGTGTTGAGAAGATTAAACAATCCAGTGGTTTCACAGTCCTATGAATGTAAAAAAAACCCCGAACTTTAACTTTAAGTATTTGAATTGCATATGTTTTGAATTGTATCACAACAAAGCTTCTTTTTTTTTGTGGTTATGGGGGTTGAACTTAAAGGCATTCTACCTCTGAGCTACACCCCCAGCCCTATTTTATTCTTATTTTGAAACAGGGTCTCACTAGGTTGATGAGAGTCTCCCTACTTGCTGAGGCTGTCCTCGAACCTGCCGTCCTCCTGTCTCAACCTTCCAAGTATGAGGATTACAGGCATGTGACAGCCACCATGCCCAGTACAATAAAGCTTTTTAATAACAATTTCATAATACCCAAAAGGAAAGAATATGTATTGGCATTATGGTAGATAGAACAGTGAAGTATACCAAAAGGATACAACTGGACATAAATGACACATGATTGATAAAAAAGAAATGGCACAGCTATAGAACACCAGACCATTTGATGTCCATAATAAAGTTAAAATTTTATCCTACAGTATATACAAATCGATTCTGTATTTACAGATGTTGATACAAATTGAATTGTGCACCACCTCAAAAGTCAATACAGAAGTCTAATTGGCAATATAATGTTATTTGGATGTAGACATTTTGGAAGTAATTAGGTCATGAAGATGGAGCCATTATAAATAAGAATAGTGCCCTAGTAAGAGATCAGGGCAAGAGTGGTCCCAATACAATAATGGTGACTTCAGTAGTCGCCTCTCACCAATAGATAGACCATCCAGACCAAAAAAAAAAAAATCAGCTTCTGTTGCTTATTATTTTTGCTTTGTATTTCTACATAAACAACCACACCATTTGTGAATAAAGTTCAACTTTATATTTTCTAATATATACTTATATATATTAGAAAAATTATATCTCTATATCTCTATATAGAAATATGTCTATATCTATAACTATATATAAATACATATATATATTTATATATACTTTCTTTTTGACTTAATGGGGTGCACATCCTTGAGGTTGAACACTCATTGAATGATTGAATGAGGGTGAACATTCATTCTTAACTTGTTTATGATAATAGCACAAAATTCTTCATATTTTTCTGAAGTAAATTTGATATTTGCTACAGGATTTTTGAGATATCCTTTAAAATTCAAGGCTGTTCCTTCAGTATTGAGTTTGTTGAGAATTTTATCATTAATATGTATGCTGAATTTTATCAAATGCTTTAATTCATTCATTGAGAGAAAGAAATTATTCTGAGTCATCAAAGTATTTTGAATTTAGGGATATATAGATATTTATGCTATTTCTTCATTAACATTTTAATATTTCTAACCCCCATAGTCATATCTTTACCCTCTTTATTTAACGTTGGTAATTCTTTTATTTCTATTCTCCATATTAGTCTACCTAGCTGCTTATGGGTTTTATTTATCTTTTCAAAAGAATATCTCTTGGATTAGTTAGTTTCTGTTTTATTTTCCATGTTTGTTTTGTATTTATAATTTGTTAACATCTGCTTATTTTTTACTTATTTAAAAAGTTGCTCTTTTATTTTTCCATCTTCCTTAAAAGTGAACTTAAATGATACATTTTTATACTTTTATTCTTTTTTGCAACAAGTACTTACATCTACAAATTTCCTGTTAAACACTGTTTTAGACAAATTCTTCAAATTTGGGGGATTGAAACCAGGGGCTCTATACCTCTGAGCTACACCCCCAGCCCTTTTTATTTTTATTTTGAAACAGGATCTCATTAAGTTACCATGTGCTGGCCTCAAACTTTCAATCCTCTTGTCTGAGCCTTCCAGATACTGGGATTACAGGTGTGTGTCACTGTGCCCAGTAAAACACAGGTATTTAGAAGTGTGTTGCTTAATTTCTAGAACATGTTTCACTTATATAGTCCTCTCCTCACTCTTAAAGCAAACCTGCAATGGGTGTTAAGGAGATCTACCTACCTAACAGGCCAGAATTTCCATATCCCACACACGGAGGAACTTGTCCAACACAGCAAGGCTCAACCTCCAGTATCTCTGTCCTGTTCTCAACTCCAGAGATTCCACTCCCTGGTATTTCTTAAGTTGGCTTTGTCCTGTACACATTCAATTTGATCCTTGGCTGCAGAGTTTTACAACTATCCCCAATGAAATTCTAGATCAACTTATATACATACTCACTCGCCTCTACGTTGCAGTCCTGTGGATTCTAGCTGCTTTTGGACCCCATAGTTCAGGGCTTTAATTGGATCAGCTTCCTGCATCATTGTTCGGGAGTCCCTAGGCCAGGCACCAGAGCAAACAGGGATTTCACCTTAAGGGTGTTTTTTTTTTTTCTTCTCAGGTATCACAGTTAAGACACTGGAGAAGAGATGGCTTGCAGACTTCCCAGAGAGGGAGAAGGGGGAACTCAACTCAGGACCAGCAGGGTCTTTCACTTACATGGTAAAAACAAAACAAAATTTAGCACATGCCAGTCAGAGGCAGAGTCAGAGAATTTTTTCTTTTTTCTTTCTTTCTTTTTTTTTTTTTTTTTTTTTTTTTTTTTTTTTTTTTTTTTTTTTTTTTTTTTTTTTTTTTTTTTTAGAAAAGCTAGGATAACACATTCAAGGAGATTCCAGGCCATCTTAAGAGAGTGAGAGATATATTTTGGGGTCAATTTCATATGGAGACTTCATAACATGAGCTTCAAAAAAGAACAGATACAGAACACAAGTATAATACATAACACTTTATACTTCAAAATGAACAATGTATATGTGTATTTGTAAATGTATACAATTTCTATGAACAAAGGAACAAAAGTTTCAAAGCAACTGCCAGGGAATAAGGTATCTCAATGTGGAAGGTAGGGGATATTTGCCTTCCCAGGATCTTGCTCACAGCAGCTGCAGGACTTTGTCATCAAAGGTATACTATTTGTCACTGAACTGACAGGGCAGGACTCTTTGCTAAACTTGGGCTACATTTGGGCTACATCAAGGATGCAGTTGAGAAGAGGATGCAGAGAAGCTGGACAAAGATTTTTCAGGGAGAATTTTTGTCATATTGTGCCTATAAGAACTCGGCCATAAAAAACCCCTTTCTTTTTGGCTCCTACACATCAAATCCTGATTTCTTTACTAATATTTGTCACTATGTTTACCTCGGCATCCTATATTTTTGGCTTTGGCTCTGGAAGCCTGATAAGGCCTCCGTAATGCCAGTCTCAGCTTGAGGATGCCAAAGCTAAGGTTTCTGTCTACTTGCAAATCAGCCACCGACCAATTAGACTCAGTTTACCCTCATTTATATGACAGTCCCCTCCTGGCAACATCTCCCATATATTGTTAGATCTGTGGTACCTACAGGTTTCTAGTATTTAGGGCCTAGTTACTTTTGAGGAGGATGGGGTTTCTGAGTTCCCAGAGAATCATGGTGTGCTATAATTATGTTCAATATTTACTATTTTCTGCATATGTTAAACTCACTCTCTATATATGTATCTATGAAAATTTTCTATATTTTACTTAACAAATTTATCTGTATGTGACTGATTTACATTTCTGCTTTTCATCCTGATATTATCTGTTCCATTTGTGACTTTTTAATTAATCTCACAGGTTTTATATGTATTAAGTTTATTATTGCCACTTTTTGTTTAATTTTATTTTGCCTCTTTTTTGCCATTCTTTTCAATTATGTTTGTGAACATATACCTATTGTTTTTGTTGTTATAAATTTATTGATTTATTAAGAAATGATAGCTTTAAATAAAATATTTAAGAGTGAGTAATATCTCATAAATGTTTTCCCTGTGTATTTTTATGTCCAATCTATATTTTATTTAATAATATATTCAACTAGTATGGTCACTGTTGTAATAAGTTTTTGCTTCTTTATGGATAAATGAAAGAAAACAATTATCTTTTAAATATAACAAAGTTGAATGAATTGAGAAAAACAGGGATAGATTCATGACAATATATGAAAAATATGAATCTTTAGCAATAAATGTTTGGATAAAGAACTTCAAAGTAACCCAAACATACATACTTAGTTCAATAAACATTTGCCATTTATTCCTCAGCTTAAAGTGCAAAAGAGTGATTCTGGTAATGCTAATATGGATACTGCAGTAGATTTTAAAAAAGACAAAGATAAAGAAGGAAGGAAAAGAAAGAAAGAGAAAAATCTCACTGGGTGGCTTCTATATTAATTTTTCTTCACAAGAACCCAGTGGGCCAACTCCATATGCAAAAGTTTCCAGAGGACATCTCTCAACTATACTCACTGGTGAGTGTGACACTTTCTTATCCTATCTGGCCTACGTATTTCAATTTCTCTTCTCTCTGCCCTTTCAGTTCCATCTTTTTGCTAATTTGAAAAATACCCTCATGGGAAGATGCAACATCTTGTCTCCATAGACTTAATAACCCTCTCTACTCTTGCCATCAGCCAGAGGCTTTTAACCTCATAAGTAAAAAGGATGGGAGCTTCACTTACAGAAGTAGTCTGGTCTCTGAGCACAGCTACCTTTAGCTTATAGATTTAAGATCTTGTTCTTAATGTTCAGCTTTGTTTTGGGTCCTAGCAATCACTGCATCTTTATTTTTGCTTTTGCATATAGGATGTATACAATCTGCAAACCACAAAAGCCATGAAGGAAGATAGAAATGTGCTGCCTTTACTTAGAAGAGCATACCACTTATTAACAGCCATAATTTTTAGCATTTTCTGACTTTGTCTTTTTCTAGGTTTTCATGTGAGCTTGTAGGAAAAAGACACATTGTATTATTACTATGAGGCAAACTAAAATATGCTAAAAAAATTTGGAAATATGAGACAGAATTATCACCCACAAATGGTATCATTTCTAAGTTTGAGACAGAAGTTTCATTGATGAGACAATAAACATATAAATGATCTAATTAAAATTTCATTTTGAAATAAAACTGCTTGAAGATTGCAACAGTTCCTCCAGACATTCAGCTCACACTATCTTTTCTAGTTTTCTGTTTTGAAGTTAAGTGATCATCAGAATTAAATGATGTCAGATTTTTTTGAATGTTGGTATGTAATCACATTCTGATAATAAATTTCAAAAAATACTATCACTGTAGAAGAGTAGAAGAAAAATTAAGATTTAAATTTAATCCTTATTTTGTTAGATATATCAAGAGTTAGCAGGGAAAAATATATGATAGATAATTTTATGTGTTAAATTGGCTAGGCTATGATCAAATTTGTTTGGTCAAATACCAGTTCTTATGTTGCTAGCAAGGTATATTCAAAAAAGATTAATATTTCAATTATTAATTTCTGAATAAGTAGATTACTCTCCACAAGACCAAGTCAGTGGAAGGCCTTATGAGAAAAACTGAGGTCCTCTGAAGAGAAATAAATTCTGTCTACAGACTCTCATCATTCACACGCAATACTGCAACATAAGTTTTTGTGTGAATTTCCAATCTGCAGGCCATCCTGAAAATTTTAGACTCACCCACAATCTCATGAGTGAATTTCATGAAGTCTAATACAAATTTTGATACTGAGAGAGTGGTGATGCAAACTTTTATTCCTGAAGACTATCCAGAGAGTACTGCTTGAATTGACTTGTTGCAGTTTTCTACCCGCTTTAGTCATGGGCCACAGTAGGGGATGTCCTAAGAGAACTCCTATATTCCAGGTACACTTTTCCTTACCTCCATTGTGGTGTAGAGGTTCAAATGACCTGGTAAGAATGATCAACAACCCCAGCCAATAAACAAACTCTCTTCTTTGACTTTTTATTCAGAAGAATAAGAAGCCCAATGCAGCCAAGCAGCAGTCTATAATTCTAGTTCAACAAAATCACTATTATATCTGTGGTGGAACCACTCCTGCCTTTAGAACAAAGTCCTCTATGCAAGAGACAGGTTAATGAATGTTAAGCTTTTTTATTTCTGATTATTAGTGTGCTTATTCCTAATTATAAAAACACAATTATAAAGCATTTATTACAAACTGGATTCAGTGAATGATGTACTTTTTATATTGTTACAAGGCAGTTGGAGAGACATGGAGTGTTGAAATTCCACATGGCTGTATGGTTGTGCAGTAAAATAAGACAGAGTAGCAAACAACATGAAACAACAAGAGTTCAAAAAATATAATTTGTCAGTTGTAGGAAAAGGGTTGACTCTAATGCGATTTTAGAAATTCTATTGATTCTATTGGGACAGATTACGTTTTGAATCAGGGAATAAAATATGATTTTGAATGGAATGCAGTCAGATTCGCTCCAGTGGTGCTGTATTGACATCATAAAACTGTTTCAGATAGATTACGGATTTCACATGTTGTAAAGAATCAAGACCTTGAACTGCAAATGCAATCTTTTGTTGACAGTTATAAACAAGGCACCACTTTTTCTTTCATTATATCAACATTCCTCTAAAAATAATATTCTTTATTAAAATACACTAAAAATAGTAATATAAACAAAGGTTTAAAATCATAGTTTAAATGATTTATCTGAAAGACTTATGCTTTTTTAAATTTAAAACTAATGGGTACTCATGCACTGGCTAATGAAAATATAAAACAATCTTTTACTTTACTTGAATATATATTAATTTAGATAAAAATCATTTGCAAACTACTATTTAAATGTATTTTTAGGAGAGAATTAAAAAGAATGTTAATAGTGAAGAAAACATATATGCCCACTACTACATTCTTTAGTGCCAGTATTTTCTTTCATAATATTGTTCTATTGTGAATAGCGGACAATGTTTTTAATATTATTAGACCATTGTCCATTTTTACAGCAATCACCTTTAGATTATATTGAATAAAAAAATCACTCCTCATCTTCCAGATCCCAATCCTAGCTAGGCTGTGTGGGGCAAGGAGGCATCCCTATCTCTTGTACAAACCACTCCCTACATGCATACTTGCCAGCCCCTTTAAGAACATCTGCATTACTTAAATCATTTATTGTTTTATTATTTGCCAAACAGTTCTTCCCTCTGCATGTGAATATTACATTTACTTAAGAAAAGAAGTAGATTTGTCTATATATGTACATAATATAAATATAAATGTAAAATATATATTTACTCTTATTTTAAAAATTCTGGGTCTAGAACACTCTGAATAATGTGAATGAATTAACAGGTGATTGGGCTGTTTCCAAAAATTATAAAAAATTTGTTATGGTGTCATTACTTATAAAATATTTGTGAAAGGATATACAATAAATTTATCTATACTTTCACTTCAAAAAGATGTAAGTGATCAGAATAAAAAGTAACCAGTTGACCATAAAATGAGGCAAGCTTACCACCACTGATCATTTGTGTCTTCTCTCATTTTTACTCTCACATTCTTACTCTTCTATTTTCAAAACTCCCTGATGTGTTTGGCTAAAAGTTCATTAACATACTTTTATGTTTTAAGAGAAATAAACTTCAGTTTATTTTTCCATTATTTTCTTCCTTTCCACTTTATTAATAAATTTTCATTCTGATCTTCATTATTCCCCTTTTTCTTATTTGATTTATGCTAATTTACTTCTCATTTGCAGTTTCTTAAAGAGAAGTTGAGTTCATTGATTTGAGATATTTTTCTAATCCAGGTTTTTGGTGCTATAAATTCTATTCGAAGTACTAATTTAGCTGTTACTCAAAATCTAGATATGTTGTGTTATTTTTGTTTTCATCCTATTAAAATATGTCCTTATCTTCCTTTTGATATCTTCTTTGACCTATCAGTTATTTTGAAATGCCTTATGTATAATACAAATATCTTGTGTTTCTGATTGCTAATTCAATACCATTATGGTTTAAGAATATACTTTTCTGATTGAATCTTTGCATAATTTATAAAGACTTCTTTTAGAGCCCAGAATATGGGCTGATTTAATAAATGTTCTTTTGCATTTGAAGGGAACTATATATTCTTTGGTTGAGTGAGATGTTCAATAAAAATCAACCAGGTCAATTTGGTTGATAGTGCTATTGAGGTTATATTCTTATAGGTTTTGTATCTTTTTTTATCTCTCAGATACACAAAAAGTAGCTTTAAAGTTTCTGACTATAATTGAAGATTTATCTATTATCAACCAGATTTTATCTCATGCATTTCGAAGCTCTGTTATTAAATGCATTAACCTATGGAATTGTTATGTTCCCTAGTTAGTTGGACCTGTAATCATTATGAAATGGCCCATCATATCTCTTTAATCTGGAAATAACAATATCATGTGATTCATAGGATTTTGAAAGTAAATTTAAAGGATACACTTATAATTCAAAGTATATATTAAACTCCAAAACTTCTAATTATTCAGATTTATTTATTCTTAGTCATTATGACCATTATGTAAGATTTCTCTTCATATATTAGGGAAAGAAGGGAGTCTTTATCTGTTTTTTTGTTGTTTTGTTTTATTTTTGTTGTTGTTTTGTGTTACTGGGAATTGACCCTAGGGACATTCTACCTCTAAGCCACACCCCCAGCCCTTTTCATCTATCTTTTTTTTTTTTTTTTTGCAGTACCGGGGATTGAAAGCAGAGGTGTTCTACCTCCGCGCTACGCCCTCGGCCCTATTTTTTATGGTTTATTTTGAAACCGGGTCTCACGAGGTTGCGGAGGGCCTCACTAAGTAGAGAGAGAGAGAGAGAGAGAGAGAGAGAGAGAGCGAGAGCTAAGGCTGGCCGCGAACCCGGATCCTCCAGTCTCCGCCTCCCAAAGTACTGGGATTACAAGCGTGCGCCACCACGCCCGGCTCATCTATCTATTTATTTCACATTTTGAAACAGGGTCTAAGTTACTGAGCACATGCCTTGAACCTGTGATGTACATGTCTCAGTCTCCCAAGTACTAGGATTACAGGCATGCATAGCACACCCAACTTCACCTTTTAAATTAGTTGATCGTGCATAACTATCATGCAAGTGTAATGTAAGCATTTCTTTCCTTAACCATGTGATAAAATTATATATTGATCAATAAATAGTATTTTATTTTAATGAGTTATTTTATTCTGTGTAATGAACAAACTCTAATTCTCAGTGGTTTTTAGCAATATTTCTTTCTCTGCACCCATGTTTGAAAGACAGCTATTGCTCTGCCAGACCCCAAGAGGATTATCTAGAGTTGGTATCAAGCTGCAGAATAGATTCAAATCTCCTCCAATATTTCCCTATCATCTCTAAATCTCTGGCTAATACTCCTTAGTTTTTTCTCATGGCAGATCAGAAAGGGCAAAAGCGCCAATCCCCTGGACCGTATTTAAAGCTTGGCATACATGTCACCTCTTCACTCTCTTCTTGACACAATAAGTTGTTGATTAATCTCAAATTCATAGAAGAAATTTTGTTGAGAGATAGCCCAGCATTTCTCATGCATATTATGTTCTCTGAATTTTTTTCTTAACATTAATGTGCACATGAATGCACATGTGCAATTTTTATTTCATTTTTAAATTCCTCACAATTAAATTTTTTGCTTATTTTCAGAAAATAGCTCAAATTTTTACCGATTTTTATGTATATTGACAAAGTTCTACTTCTGTTAGAGGGTGATAATCTCCCCTAGAATTAAATTGTTATAAGACATTGATCTCTTCCTTGATTCTTGCATTTTCTCAGAGAAAGATTTCAAACAGAAAGCACAAACAGGGGGAGCACAAAAAATTTATGTAGGGAAATGGGCCTTCAGTTTAAGAGAAGGCCATTTTGCTAACAGGTTTATATTCTAGAGAAAGAGTTGGGTTACGTTTAGTAAAAAGGGTCCTGAAAGGGCCACTTTCCTAGGGCGAAAAATGGCATAGAACAGAGTGGAATGTTCTAGAGAAAGGTTCTGTAATGGGCCACTATCTGGAGCAGGGGAAAAAAGAGACAATGAGTCTTCCACATGGCGAGCTCTATTTCATCTGGAAACCTTTCGCTTTCATGTGTGTGCATTTAGGGAGGTCACTATCACTCTTTGTGCTACAAATTAGTGCATTTTTGCCATTGGAAGCTTTTCCCACTGGTGCCTGGGTGAAACCTCAGGGTGGGGAATATCCATGCAGGAAGTTTAGCCTCCTGAAATCTGTGGTTCTCTAACCACAGCTCTCCAATCCCAGCTAGGTAGGGAGTCTCCTATTTCCATCCATGAGGACCCAATTAACTTTCCCCCAAATCCATCTCAATTGTGTTCTGATATGCTCATTTCTCTCTAGCTACCTTAGAAATCTACCACACAGAAGCCCCAGAATTTCAAATAAGGTACAACTTGAGTTATATGTCTGGAGTTTTTTGGTCACAATTTTTGTCTGAAAATGAATCCATAGTAGAGCTTCAAAAATGTGATTGCAGGTATACAGTTGTGGTTCTCACGTATGAAAAGATTAGAAGTCATTATTCCTTTATGTAAAATGATACAAAGCCAGACAAACTAAAATTCAATGAACATTCTGAATCAGGTAAAGAACTACGGTGCTGGTTACTCTTATCAGCCTGAACTAGGGAAAGGAAAATTCTTCCTACAAAAGCCTCATTCATCTTTCTTTTCTGCCTATAAGGAAACAAACAAACACTACTCCATTCCACCTGCTACAGCAATACAATCTAGATGCTGGATAAAGTAGCGTCAATTTCTATGCTTATTTCTTCCAGTAAACACCTATTTTTAAATTTTTATATCTTGAATGATGCATTATTTTCTTATCTTTGGCAGCTATATTATTATATTCATAAGGAATTCAGTCAGTGTTTTTCCATCTATGTAGTGAAAGTATTTTATTATTTTTTAAATCTTAGACTTATTTTATTACATTGAAAATGTTACTTAATTATTTTCTGTAATATATTTTTGTAGAAAAAAGAGAAATAATTCATTTTTCGTTTGTATCAAATTTAAGAATGTGAAATTTTGATTTCAAATTTATATGCCAATAAGGAAAATGCTTTTTGTGTGTGTGTGGTGCTGGGGATTGAATCAGGGGCATTCTACCTCGGAGCTACACCACCAGTCTTATATTGTTTTTTTATTTTGAAACAGGGTCTTACTAGGTTGCTGAGAGCTTCACTAAGCTGCTAAGGCTGGCTTTGAACCCCTCATCCTCCTGTCTCAGCCTCTCAAATACTAGGATTACAGGTGCATGCCACCATACCTGGCTAGAAGAATGTTTTTAATTAACTCTGAAATGTCCTATTTTATATATTGCATCTTGATATAAAAATGTTAAAACATTTTAAAATTTTAGAAATAATAAATTGTGATATTTTTAAAGCATGTTTTTTTCTTCCTTATTTACTGCATCTGTCCTCTTATATTTATTCCTTTTTTACTTCACCTGAATTCAAGGATTCCATTTTTTTCTTTCCAATTTTTACTTCACCGCAAAGAAAAAATGTCAAAACATCTATGTTACAATGTTACAATGAAACATTATAACTTTCTAATACTCTTGACTTCTACTAGATGTGTTACAATGTTATAATGAAACATTATAACTTTCTAATACTCTTGACTTCTACTAGATGAACATATTTCCAAATAAATCATCTTCTATTTCACTATTTAAAAATTATTAATGAAGAAGCATTTCACACCTACTGTAGATTTTTAAAACCCTTTCTTAAAAAAATAGCTAAAATATAAGAGACAAGGGAAATCACCTAACTCTGAGAAGGCACTTGGAAGATGGGGTTGGTTTGTTTAAAAGTAGAAAAAACACACCAAAGTCTCCATGTCTCATTTTTGTAAAAGTTTTGCCAACAAAAATACTCAAAGGTTATAAAATGTGATCATATTTACAAGGTGCTTTTCTTTGAAAGTCTCTAACAATTTCCTTGTGATGCTTATTTAATAGGTAGAAGAAAGAGAAAGCATACGTGAAAAGGTAAAAAAAAAATGCGGCACCTGTCTTTGAGTGAAGATTAAAGTTTACCAGTTTGAAAAGATTACTAATACAATGGTCATGACTACAAGGAGGAAACTAAAGGAAGTAAAAGTCATTCATTGTGACTGCAGAGGTTGCTCTGAAGAATGGACACACTACAAATAACATCTGCAAATATTATAACCTTCCCCCAATTAACAAAAGGCCATTGTCTTTCAAATAATTTCATGAGACTAATTTTGTTTCATTGCATATTATTGTTTCTTAGCCCTCAGGTCCTTTTTAACAATTACTTTATTTTCCAGGAAGATTATTATGAAACATAGATACAGATACATGGTTGCCTAAATGTTTAATCAATATTCACCTTGGAAAGGTAAGTTAAAAATAGTTCAAAATGTGCAACCACAATGAAAGGAATATTTCAAATAATTTTGCACATAATCTGATTTTTAAACTTCCTATAACAGCTAGCTCATATACTTTTTAACAGTTCGAAAAATATATTGGCTCTTATGTCTTGACGTACTTACTTCCAGAATGTCAAATACATTTTTTTCATATTTTCTAAGATTTTGTCTCCCCAAAATATTTCATCTTTATCTTTAAATTACTTAGAGTGTTTCTCAAAATAGAAAGAAGACAATAGAAACCATTACTAAGTTATCATATGTGATTACATTAACACACACTAACACATATGAGAGAGAGAGAGAGTATCAAGGGAGAGACATAGATAGTCACACAGAGACAGAGACAAGGGTATGTTGGCATTAAGAAAAATAAATTTTAATATATTTAGGGTTACAAAATTCCTTACATTGAAAAACCTTACTTCATTCTTTTAAATTGTCTCAGTAAATTATAGGCCTTTAAGTAAAACTTCCCCATCCTCAACTAGGATATAAAGTTTATGGTGACAAGAGCAAGAATATTGATCAGTCATAGGAGCTATTTGAAATTCAGATTATTAGAATGTATGACAATTTCTAGAAAAGTACTGTACAATATTTACATTTTTATCATGCTGGTATTGAAAATAGAAATTTTCAGCAATATATATTTAGCAAAGTTGCTAATGTAGATGTTTCATGGTTTTGCTTTTGCAATTTGAAACTTTTTTCCAAGAATGTTAAGGTAAATGTCTTACACCTTTTATTTCTATGAGGCACACCTGGACTTCCTGAAAATTGTATGATGTGATTGCCCTGTAGACTTATAAATGAACTATTTTTACTTATATGTATGTGAGTGTTCATTTTTATGTGTGTATAGTCCTGGATTTTGAACCCAGGGGTGTTCTATCATTGAGCTACACCCCTCTACCCCTTCCCCCCTGCTCCCAAGCCATTTTTAAAAATATTTTATTTTGAGCCGGGCGTGGTGGCGCACACTTATAATCCCAGTACTTTGGGAGGCGGAGACTGGAGGATCCGGGTT
>PVJS01018657.1:19598-34727 GCA_004027185.1 Glis glis | reverse complement strand
AAAAAAAAAAAAAAAAAAAAAAAAGAAAGATCTTTGAGATAAAATTAACAAAGAAATCTCACGAACACACAACCCTTTCAGTTTCTTAGCTATAGTAGGCCCAGGACTGAGTAAGCTCCATCAATGACCTAGGTAATTTTTAAAAATAATTTTATTAGTGCATTGTAATTATATATCATAGTGAGGTTCAATGTGATATAGACATATATGCACACAGCTCTTGGTGTAGTTACTTCCATAACCCACCTTGCTTCCACCTCTTCTACCCCATATTTGTCAGTGAAATTGATACTAATACCTTCATATATTGCCATAGTATTATTTGAATCCTTTCCTTACTCAATTCTCCTTTTTTGACCTCACCAATTCCCTCCCCTAATTCCCTTAGACTATTCTACAGGTTTCTCTCCACATTAGAGTCCTTTATGTTTCTATTTTCTCTCTAGCTTCCAAACAAGAGACAAAGCACACAACTGTTGAGTTTTTGAGACTGGCTGATCTCAGTTAGCATAATATTCTCTAGTTCTATCCATTTTCCTGCAAATGCCATTGTCAACAAAGAGAAGGACAGTCCCCATGCATCTCTCACCCTCAGTTCAGCCCCAGGTCCAGGCAGTGGCACCTAGGGACTTGCTGCCCTGATAATGACCAGAGTTCATCGGACCTCCTGTCCCACCTCAGGCTCAGCTGCAGCCTCTCGTGCTTCTGGTAGTTCTTAAGAAAGTCAACTGACCTTTACAGATTCCTTCCCACTCTGCCCCAGCCTGCTTCAGAGCAGAGAGACAGCTGCTGGGGAGACAGGTGAGCCTTCTTACTTGCTGCTCTTCACCCTCGGGTTATGTAACTTGGCTTCTCTCACTTCTCTGTCTCTCACTGGATCTTGGGCTTTTATTTCACCCTCCTATGTTGTAAAGTTACCTGGATTTCCCAGAATGATCCAAAAGTGAAAATCACAGCAACCTTTGTTACAGTAATGTGAAACTTAAAGATCTCATTCCAGGTCACTGAACCAAGATCAATAAAAAGAATTTCCAGTGCTCTACTTGAGGGAGGGTTTGACAGGATTTTTCAACCAGAATTTCTAAACATTTTGCTGGAAGAGATTTTAAAAACCATTTTCTATTTAACATGTTAGTGATGCCTTCATATATGGATATAGCATTATTTGAACTGCTTCCTTTCTCGATCCTCCTTTATTCCCTTCTCCCTTGCTTCCCTAATCCCCATATACTACTATTCTACTGCTCTCTCTCTCCTCATTTATCTCAAGTCCCTTGTGTTGCTTATTTTCTCTCTAGCTTCCGTATATGAGAGAAAACATATGACCCTTTCCTTTCTGAGACTGGCTGATTCCAGTTAGTGTAATATTCTCTAGTTCCAACCTACAGAGAGACCAAAACTGCACCCAATCCCTTAAATGACATCTTAACTTTTGCCAGCAGAAATCCTAATTCCTAACAAGTGATGTGATTTCTACCCACCCCTGAGTGGTTGAAGCTGTAAATACAGAGCACATTTCAAGACTGCTTAAATCTGTGTTTTCCCAGATTGTAAATCAAATTACCCACATATGGGTGTGACTTTTTTTGTTCTCAACTAAATTGATTTTATTCTCAATTGACACTAATATAATGCCTTACTCCTAAATAGGTCAGGGTGTGTTAAAAAAACACGAGGGAGGGATTCTCTCATGGAAACACAACATTTTTATATAAGCTATTTTCTGAAGCTGTACAGTTTTTGTAGTTTGTTTTTGAAAATAAACACTATTGCTGTGGCTGTGGTGGTACACAATTATCAGGAAGCCTGGATTCATCTTAGACTGATAATGACTTGCTTCAGAGCTGGGAACTATGGTGCACACCTGTAATCCAAGTACTTATGAGGCTGAAACAGGAGGATGGCAGGTTCAAAGACAACCTCAGCAACGTTGCGAGGCCCTCAGCATCTTGGCAAGACCCACTTCAGGATGGGTAAAACCCAGTGCCAGGTGTGGTGGTGCACACCTATAATCCCAGTACTTGCAGGCTGAGACAGTAGGATCACAGGTGTGAGGCCAGCTTCAGCAAGAAACTGGATCCCCAACAAATTAGTGAGACCCTGTTTCAAAATAAAATAGGACTGGTGGTGTAGCTCAGAGGTAGACCATCCCTGGGTTCAATCCCCAGTACCACAAACACCACCAACAACAATAAGAACAACAAAACAAGGAAAGCAAATCAAACCAACAAACCTCATGACCTCACAAAAGAGTAGAAAGGCTATGGGATGGGTCTTTACCAATGTGTAACTGCCGCTCGAACCCTGCCTGTCTCAAACAAGCTGGGCAACACTGGGCCTTAGGGACTATGCACCTGCTGGTCTTTCTGTCACCTGTTCTGTTTCCCCAGATATTAAGGACACCTACCCTGTTACTACCTTAGGTCTCTGAGGAAATACCACTTTCACTGATGCTAATTCTTTTGAAACATGGTCTCACTGAGATGCTGAGGCTGGCCACAAGCCTGCAATCCTCCTGTCTCAGCCTCCCAAGCACTGGGATTACAAGTGTGTGCCACTATGCCTAGCTCCATTGATGTTAATTCTGATGCCTTTTGTAAAAACTGCCAGTTCCTGCTCTCCCTCTTCCCTGCTCTCTCTTCTGCATACAAGTTGTGGTCATTGCACATTGTATATGTTTTACCATTTTGTTTATTGGTTGCTAGAATTTCTCTCCATGAAGGGAGAGGTTCTTAGGTCTTTCTGACTGCTTAGTTCCTAATAATTCAAAACATTGCCTGACATATACAAGCCTTCAGTAAGTGTTTGTCAATCAGATGAATCAAAACTGTGGAAGTGACCATGTTGGTTAAAGGTTTTGCATTCTCTCTCTCTCTCTCTCTCTCTCTCTCACTGATAATGGGAATTGAACCCATGACCTTGCATATGCTAGGCAAGTGCTCTACTGAGCTCCTGCCTAGCCCTTTTAATTTTGAGACAGGTTCTCAGTAATTTTTCCAGGACAGTAAATATATTTTCAACTTGTTTAATGGGATTTTACTCACAGTTTACCAGGCCAACATAATGCATTGACAACTGGTTGATTTGAGGTTTCCTTAAATGCTGAGTAACTGTGCCAGAAGTTCAAATAATATTCCTTTTTGGCTCGATGATTTCCCCAATGTGATGGTTTGCGGTTTCCTCAAATGCTGAGTAAGTGTGTCAAAAGTTGAAACTAGCTCTATGTTTTACCCAATGCACTGAAACTTTCTGCCACTATGTCTCTCATTTCATTCTCCCTAAATTTGGTGTCTAAATGGTTCTCCAAGCAATAACAGGGCTCAGGCCTTCCTCCACTTTTATTCATAAGTACAGGATTTCTGGTGTCAACTCAGGACAACATGAAACTATTTTCATCTTGGCCACATGTAAATTGAAAGTGAAAGAAGGGTAAACTGTTGGTTTCTGGGAAGTAGACTAAGTGCTGAGAAAACAGACCCTTTCTTGGTCTAGTGAGTTGGCAGCAGGTTTGTGTGTTTTGTTTGTATGCCAATCTGATTGAAACTTTTTCTTATAAATGCCAGGTGTACAGAAGATCCATTTCCTTCCTTTCTTGGTGACTTAGGTTTCAGTCCATGTCATCCTAATATCCTTCTTATAAATAGTCACAGATTAAATTAATTCAAAATTCAGTATATATGTTTCATGGTTTCAAAGATTGTTCTAAATTTTAGTGTCCCAAGAAGAGATGGTCTGTGATTTTCAGGTATGGAAGGGCTTTCTAAGAAGCTGCTTTTCACATTGAGAACTCCTTGCACGGTGCTCCTGAATGGGCAGCAGTAGAGACTCCTTTATTCAGCTGGGATCACTGGGTACGTATAGAATGGAGGGAAGACCTGCATGTTAAGAAACAATGGACATTATGTCTGTGTGTGTACAGCCAACGTACTGTGTGCTCAGTACTGTGCTCGGTGTGTGATATTTATTAAACACAGTAGTGGATCTCATAGGACTAATACTAGTGTGTAAGATTGACTTCTACCCTCCTAACAAAGGCAAAGGCCTTCAGAGAAAAGGAAGAGTGCTGGATACAGAAATGCAGCCCACAGTAGCAAATTGGAACATTTGAATGTTTTTACAATGAGGAATTTATTCTGATGTCGGTCATGTCAAATGGATTTAAGTTTTTAATAAAACAGTCTGACGGTTGTTCTTATTTATATCTAAATTTGTTTCTTAGCCATCTGTCTTGTTTTCTTTTTATTCTCATAAACTCAGTTCCACACTATAAATGTCTAGCATTTATGTATATTTTTAAGATTTTAATGAGTTATTTTCCAATACATTTTTAGCTTTTATGATCAAGCCATTTCTCTGGGAAAAAAATAAAATTTACTTTTCTTTTCTTACTTTTTTTCTTTTTGTGGTACAGGGGATTGACCTAACAAAGGAGGGGAATTATCACCATCTTTGCTCTGCACAACGAATCCTCAATTAGGTGGCATCATTAATACCATTTTGGGCTGCTGTGATTGTTTGGCCATTCCCGGTCTATCACTGCTTCAAGTATCACCTTTGTCTTACCCAAACAGACAACTGTCAAGAATTTGACAGAATACCCAGTTCCGTGGACCTTGTCTTCATTGACAGCCCACCCCATTCCTGGAGAGTGGCTTGGAGACTGCATGCAGCAGCTTCTAACTCTGTAAGACAATCAGAGTGTGATGATATGTAGTTAGAGCTTGTTAGCCAGAGTAACTTGTTAGCTAGAGTGACCCCATACTGTTACCCAGAATGACCCCAAACCTGGCCCTGGAACAGGGAAGTTTGCCTTGGAAAAATCAAACCAGGATGTTGGCAGGATAATAGGTAACAACATTGTGTTACTGTTATTGTGTCATTGTTATTGCTAACAGCTTATTTTTGCTTCTGTATGTTTGTTATGTGTCTGAGTGGTCTTCTCTGGTGATCTTACCTTGTAACAAGAGGTTAGCATAACATCATCAATACAATGGTACATCTGTACAGCCTCAGGCTTCTACCACGAGGCTCAATCTTGAGCCTCCAGACCATGACACAGTTCAGGCCCACCACGTCTACAGTGTAATGGGACTGTCCCAGTTCATGTGACAGGCGATCCACCAGTTCTGAAATGTTGGGTACCGCTGCATGCAAGGGTGGTGTCACTTTATTTAGTTCCCAATAGTCCACTGTCATGTGCCAGGAACCATCAGGTTTTCATACTGGCCACACAGGAGAGATGAGCGGGCTACAGACTAGTTGAATTACACTTGCCTCTTCAAGCTTAAGTATTGTTTGTCCACTTTCCTCATGTTCTACTGGTCACTTGTACTGCCATGCATTCAAATGTTCTTTAGTAATAGCCTTTACCACATACACTCATAGCCAGAATTCTCCAATAGTTGTCTGCACAGTCAATCCTTGTAACCTTTCCACCCACAGGATATACTCAGGTATGGGGAATATATACATATCATATTGCTTAGGAGGAAACATCCAATTCCCCAAATCACTGGGGCACATTGAGCTGTCGCATTGTGGGGGAACTAGCGAATAGTCAGTTCCACATGTGGCGTCATGTCAGTCAGTTCTGCTACCAACCTGGTTCCCCGGCAGAGTCTATAATCTATGCATGCTGGAAAGTGTGGCTCTAGCACTTTTAAAAACTTCTCAACTTCTTCTTGCTGGGGACATACCTTGTGCCATTCCAGGTAGGGATGTGCATCATCCCAATCCTCTGGGTGGGTCCATGCTACCAGATATTCTGCAACTGGGAACCACAAGGAGGCTGGGGGCCACATATTCTCTATTTTGGGTTGTTCCTCCAGGGCTGCTCCTCCTGAGGGGATGCTGAGGGCACTCACTGCATCCTGCCAATTAAGCCAATTGTCCGGGGCCCAGTCAGGGGCTAGCTCTGGTTGTAGGTGGTGAGATCCCCAGGATGAAGAAAGCATGTGGAGCTGACATCTGGAGGAGAACAAATAGCAAACAGAAACTTTATTCTGCATACCAGGTCCCTATGTAAGGTTCTGCACAAAATAGTGCACACCCATGTCAGTGTGACATGAGTATGTGTGTTACATTTTGCTTAGTCATTACACATGTGTGTTACACTTGGCTTAATCATTGCACATACTTATGTATGAGATGTGTGCACACCCACTATTATTCGGGAGATGCATGCACCCTCAACTGTGCAGGACCCTCATGCACCTGCACCTGCGGGGAGACTGCTCGTACCAATAACTGTGCGGATTGTGCCCACATCCAAGACTGTGCTGGGTCATGCCATCACCACCAGCCTGTAATCTTTCTGAGCCCCCACACACCAGTACAAGAATTGAACTGAATAGAGTGGTAAAATATAAACTTACTTATAGAAATTATTATTAGTTAATTCCTTTTATTTTGGAGCATGGATTTTTCTTCTATTTATTAAAAACTTTTTAAGTCTCTTATTGTTATACCACAAACACACAATGAGAAAGTATTTATTGTTGCTTCAATAGGTGGTGTGGAGAAAACTGATTGTCCACATGCGAACAACGAAACTGAACAGTCATTTCACACCATATAAATGTACCAACTGCAGAGAACAGGGAGAGACGGTGACAGAGTAAGACCCTATGGTGATCATGTGACCAGTACAACATGGGAACCCCATGTCAAGGTGCTATTCGCACCCCAACAACTTTCATAAGAGCTAAGGAATTAAGAGTGGCAAAACTCAGGAATAATTACAAGGATGCTTTTATCCACCCTGGCTGAAAAAAGCAGCAAGTCCCTGAGTAAGACAAGAGGTGAAAGGACAACAGTGGCATGCACCTTCAATGGGTGAGAACTTTGAAGCTATAAAAGAGAAATGAATGCAAACTCCAGAAGATCGCAAAGCCAGCTCCCTGTTACATGGGTTAGGAATGAAAAATCCAAGAAAAAATTGTTAAAAATCCAATCTATAGGGAATTAAAGATGGCAGAATAGAAGAAGGTATTGGGTTTGGTTGCTTCAAGACTTGGAACTCAACCAGCAGGAAGACTGCTTCTTGGCAAGAGAAGAAAGGTAGTCCAAATTCAACAGAAGAAAGACAGTGAAAATGTGGTTGAATTCAAGGCAGCACAAAGAGCAGAGGACTGAAAACAGTTCCATGTATCTCAACTGGTGAGTGGAGAGCAGACACAGGCACCAACTTGGTGAGCTCATGTGGGAGCCGGAGACTGCCAGGATCTGAGGATCTCAGAGAACAAATCCAGCAAAGAAGAAGCTAAATTGTGATGAGACAGTGATTGCAGAGAAGCAGCAACAAATAAAAGGAATAATCCAAAAGGAAGATATAATGATAATAAACATTTATGCCCAAATGTAAGAACACCCAAATGTAAGAACACCCACTTTTATAAAACAAACTTGTTTTTATAAAAACAAGAGTTGCAGAGAATTAGCACCAAATAAAAGGAACAATCCAACAAGAAGATATAATGATAGTAAACATTTATGCCTGACATGTGGGCACACCCACATTTGTAAAACAAACTCTTCGGGACATTATGTCTCAGATAGACCACAATACAACAGTATTGGGAGATTTCAGCATACCTCTCATACCACTAGATTGATCTTCCAGACAAAAGATCAATAAAGACTCTTCTGACCTAAAGAATGCTATAAATCAAAGAGACCTAGTAGTCATATACAGAATATTCCAGCCAACATAGCTGAATACATATTCTTCTCAGCTGCTTATGGAACATGAAAATAAACTCAGTACCTCATATTGTTAAAGAAACCCAAATCAAAACCACAATGAGATATCACCTAACACCAATTTGTATAGTTGCCATTAAAAAAACAGAAAATAAGTATTGACAAGGATGGGGAGTAATTGGAAGCATTCACCACTGCAGGTGGGAATGTAAAATATTTTAGTTGTTATGGAAAACAATATAGAGGTTCCCTAAATGATAGAATTACCTTGTGACCCAGCAATCCCACTTCTTGATATATATGCAAAAGAATGGGAAGGAGGACATCAAAGAGACATTTGCACAGCCATGTTCACTGAAGCATTGTGCAAAGTCGACAAAAGGTTAAGCAATTTAAATGTCCACCGACAGATGAAAAACCAGGGTACAATATGCCTATGATGGAATATCACAGTTTTTAACAACCAGGAAATCCTGTGGCATGCTGTATCACAGATGCCATGGTTTGGGGAACCATGCCCCAGTGGTCCATATGTTAAAGGCTTAGCCCCAGAGTGGCCTATTGGGAGGTGCTGTGGACCTTTAGGAGGTGGGTCTTATGGCGTATCCTTAGGTCACAGGGGCGTGCCCTCAAAGGAATTTTTGGATCCACTGGTCTTTTCTTTCTCTGCTTCCTGGCTCCAGATGTGAGCACTCCATCACACAGCACACCCACCATGATATGTCTCCCTTGCAAGGGCCCAAAGAAATGGGATCCCATGACTGTGCGTTTGAACCTCCAAACTGTGAGCTATATAAACCTCATTTCTTTATAAGTTAGTTGCCTCAGGTATTTTGTTGCAGTAATGCAAAATTGACTAATTCGATGAATGAATCTTGAATACTTTATATTAAGTGAAATAACTCAGTCAGAGAAAGACTAATACTATAGGATTCCACTTATTTGAGTGTATTCGCCAGAGTTCTCCATTGAGAGAGAGGGGGAGGGAGAGAGGGAGGGGGAGAGAGAGAGAGAGAGAGAGAGAGAGAGAGAGAGAAAGGAGAGTGGTTTTATTAGGGGAAATGACCCATGTGATGATGGAGTCTGAGAAGTCCTATGATAGGCCTTCATCAAGCTGCAGATCTTAGGATGCAAGAAGTGTGGCTTGATCAAAGTCCAAAGGCCTGAGAACTAAGTCCTCTGGAATAGAAGAGTATATCCCAGCTCCACAAGAAACAGGTATGGTCTTCTGTCTTTTTGTTCTATCCAGGCCCTCAGCCATTTGATGGTGCCTGCCCACATTGAGGGTGGATCCTCCTTGCTCAACTCAGTGACTCAAACTGCACTCACTTCTGGATACAGCCTCAGAGACCTGCCCCAAAGTAATGCTTTGCCAGTTCTCTAGGTATCCCTTAATCTAATCAACTTAAAACCTAAATTTGACCTTCAAAATATGACTCATCAAACTCTTAGAGACAAGTAGTGCTGTTTGCCAGAGACTAGGGAGGAGGGGAATAAGGAGGGGTCATTCAAAGGGTACAGAGTTTCTGTGTTGAAGTAGACACATATCTACAGTCTGTTGCACAAAAACATGAATATACCTAGTGTGCCAGTTTGGGAAAATTGCTCTGATATTAATTTCTTGGCATTCAGGCAAGGAGAGGCGGTAGCTCTGTTACATTCCAAGAGCTCCCCCTCCCTTCTTTTCTGCCCCTGTGTTCTAAATTATTAACTCATAGTAAGAATGTAAAGACAGTTAAAGCCTCTAGCCTTAGAAGCACATAGAGACTTAAGAGCACCATAGAGGCAGTTAGCTCTAAGATCACAGTGACTTTGCCTGGCACATTTTAAAACTGTAAAGATAGCAAGGGCCTTATGCCTTGCTTTTAGAGATTATACATAGCTGTACTGGCTACAGCGAGTGTCTCTGTTTACCTCCTATTCTTTGTGACCCGGCCTCAGTATGAGAAAGGCAAATTCCATGTGTTACATCAAAGTGCCCATAGTTGATAGACAACCAATACAGCCCAATACAATAGGGGTAAAAACAGGGTAGATTATTGACCTCTGCACTTAGTAAGTGCGCTTAGAAGACTAGAAGGCACAACTTGCCTAAGGAATAAGTTATGCCTATAAAATAAGTTACTAGTCCGTTGCCTTAGTAATGTTGGTAAGAACATACTAATGTGAAAATTGTATTTAAGAGGTAGGGTCCAAGGGAGGGCAGAGTTCTACTTTCAGGCTCTTCAGCGTTTCTTTCAGGCATGCTGCTTTTTTTCTTTTCTTGTTTTCTATTTCCTACTGACTTTGTAATAAAATTTTGTTAAGCTGCAACCAAGCCACCTATTAGTTTTAATTCCTCTCTTCAGACAATCTGATCTGAATTGAAAGGAAAGAGCCCACAGAGCCGCTTCCACTGTAACACCTAACACTACTGAATAGCCCACAAAAGGTGGTGTTGGTGGTAAATTGTGACAGCTAATGGTTCATGTACTGTGAGCTTGATCCTCAGTGTGGCAATATTGAAAAGTGCTGGAACTTTCAAGAGGTGGGGCCTAGTGGGAGGTGATTAGGATTTTAAGAGAGATTAATATGTTCCTTGGGGCAAGTCCCATGAGAATATGTTGTTTTTGAAAAAAGTAAGCCTGACACCTCTTTTCTCTCATCCCACCAAGTGTCATCTATCTCCTTCATGATATCTGCCTTCTTGACATGATGTGACATTTGCAAACCATGTCATGTGTACCCAAAATACTCTCACCAGAGACCCAGTGGATGGAGCTACCTGATCTTAGACTTTCAGCTTCCAAAACTGTGGGTTAACTAAATCTCTCTTTTTCATAAAACATGCAGAATCCAGCATTTTTTCAATTTTGATAGCTACACAAAACTGACAGAGGGTGAGTATATTCCTATCCACATTTCCTAAGCAAGTCACAATGGTGGTGTGCATATGTGAAACTCTCTTTAAACTCTGTGCTCTTCCATCCCCTCCTCATTTCTTCTGTAAGGAATGAGGAGAGAAGGGAGAGGAGGGGAGATCTGTGCAAGGTTCCCTGCGGATCCCTGCATACTCTGCTATTCCTCCATGCCCAGAAGCAGTGTCTGGACTTACACAAATAGAGACAAATGTTTCTTTCCTTCTCTTTATTTGCCATGGACTTCTTAAATATCTCTGGATAAGTAGTAATTTTAATTTGCTTTGGAAATCAACACTCATCTGGGTCTTTCAGTTGCTGGAACACACCCAGGTTCTTCTTGCCTTAGAAGTTTGTGCAACAGCAATTTTATGCATCTGAACCTTTTTTATTTTTACCCCTGATCTTGGCAAGGTTGTTTCTTTCTTGTTCTTGAGATCTCCACAAATGGGTTTGTTTTTAGAGAAGTTTACCTGACACCTCTTTCAATCTCTGCTATATTTTAATTTTTTAAAAAATTTCCTTCTTCCTAGTTGAAACTGAAGCTCATGATATCAGGACACTCAGGCATTCACAGATGTATACCCAGCATCTAGAACAGGGCTTGGATACGATGGAAGCTCATTGGATATTACATTTGAGTACATTTACTTTCTTTTCTGAACTCTTTTAGAGTTACAAATGTCAAGGAAAGATACCAGAGTGGAATAACATTGGTTTGGGCCTGGGCCAGGAAGCATAGTTAAATCTGACTTCAGACAGGTTTCTGCTGAGCCTTTGACCTGCCAGCCCTGGAAGGGAGCTGAACCATGGGTTGGGCCAAACTGCAGCTTCCTCAAACATTGTGCGTTGGCTGGGTGTGGTGGCGCAGGCTTGTAATCCCAGTATTTGGGAGGCAGAGACAGGAGGATCAGGGTTCACGGCCAGCCTCAGCTACTTAGTGAAGACTTCCGCAATTTAGGGAAACCATGTTTCAAAATAAAGAATAAAAAATAGGGCTGAGGGTGTAGCTCAGAGGTAGAATGCCCCTGGGTTCAACCCCTTGTATCCCCTAAAAAACAAACAAACAAACAAATTGTGTGTTAACAGCCGGGCGTGGTGGCACACACTTGTAATCCCAGTACTTTGGGAGGCGGAGACTGGAGGGTCCGGGTTCGCGGCCAACCTCAGCGCGCATGCGCGTGGGCGCGATCTATCTCTTGCTCTCTCTCCTCTCTCCTCTCTCTCGCTCTCCCTAGTGAGGCCCTCCGCAACTTCGTGAGACCCGGTTTCAAAAATAAAGCATAAAAAAATAGGGCCGGGGGTGTAGTGCGGAGGTAGAACGCCCCTGCGTTCAATCCCCGGTACCGCAAAAAAAAAAAAAAAAAAAAAATTGTGTGTTAACCTCTGTTGGCATTCTGTATAATAGACTGAGTTAGTTAGGGTTCTTTAACAGGATGTGTATATGGTAAAAGGGGATTTATCAAATCAGTTTATAGTTCAGAGTAGTGTAGCCACAAGTGGGCACCTGCAGGTGGAGAGCTGGAGGAACCAGCAGCTGGTCAAGTAGTCCAAGAGCTGGTGTCTCAGAATAGGAACGACTGTTAATACAGTCCCAGTCCAAGATGGTAAGGTCAGGAAACTCTCTGGAGAAATGATGATGAAAGTCCAGTTCATAGAGCAGAAAGGTGAAGGCCGATATCCCAGGTGAGAGCAGACACCCTTTTTAAATTTTTTAAATTTACATTTCATTGGTTCATTGTAATCATATGTCTTGATGAAGTACAGGGTGATAGAGGTATGCATGCACAGAGCACTCGTTGAGCCCTCCCCAATTTCCACCCCACTGCCTCTCCCTCCCCACCTTCCCATGCTCAGCACAGTGATTGGCTTTGATAAGTTTGCGTATGTACATCATGTCTATTGAAGTGTTTCCCACTTCAAGTCTTCCTCCCCCCTCCTGGCAGTCACACTTTTCTCAGAAAGAACCACACATCATTCGTGCAGCTTTCTCCTTTTTATCCAGGTCCTGCACCTATAAGAACAGTGCTGCCCACATTCAGGGCAGGACCTCCCCTCCAATCTGCCTTTACATAAACCAATCATCTCATCAACACACCCAAAGTCACATAACCTTAGGTGATTCATAATCCAGTCAAGTTGACAACCCAGGTTAGCCATCACATGGACTCCTTCCTTTTTTAAAAATACATTTTTTAGTGCATTGTAGTTATATATGATAGTGAGACTCAAAGTGATACAAACATACATGCGCACAGCACTGGGTGTGTTTCCTTCCACATCCCACCCTGCTCCCCCTCCCTCCCGTACACATTAGTGAGATTGGTAGTGATACCTTCATATATGGACATAGCATTATTTGAACTGTTTCCTTCCTCAATCCTCCTTTATTCCCCTTTCCCTCATTCCTCCAATCCCCATCTACTATTCTACTGCTCTCTCTCCTCATTTATCTAGTCCCTTGTGTTGCCCACTTTCTCTCTAGCTTCCACATATGAGAGAAAATTTATGACAGTTTCCTTTCTGAGACTAGCTGATCTCACTTAGCATAATATTCTCTAGTTCAGTCCCCCAAACTAGAAGGACTGAAACTGCACCCAATCCCTTAAAAGACATTTCAATTTTGCCAACAGAAATCTTAATTCTTAACAAGTGATGTCTTTCTACCAACCCATGAGGAGGTGAAGCTATAAATACAGCCTGTATTTTGTAAAACCTCAGAGCACATTTTCAAGACTGCTTGAGCCTATGTTTTCTCAAATTGCAATTCCAAATAAATCTGATATTCTTTGTTCTCAATGAAGTTGATTTTATTCTCAGTTGACACAAATATAATGCCGCTTACTCCTAAATAGTTCAGGCTGTATTTCCTAAAACAAACAAACAAACAAACAAACCACAAAACAAAACAAAAACAAGGGGAGGCTCTCTTACAGCACAAAATTTTTATATGTTTTTTTCTGAGAATTACAGTTTTTGTAGTTTGTTTTGAAAATAAACACCACAGCTCTAGCTGTGGTGCACAGTTAACAGGAAGCCTGGATTCATCTCTGGCTAATAATGACTTGCTTCAGAGCTGGGAATTGTGGTGCACACCAGTAATCCGAGTACTTGGGAAGCTGAGACAGGCAGATGGCAGGTTCCAAGACAACCTCAGCAACTTAGTGAGGCCCTCAGCATCTTAGCAAGACCTGCATCAGGACGTGTAAAACCCATTGCCGGGTGTGGTGGTACACACCTGTAATCCCAGTACTTGCAGACTGAGACAGGAGGATCACAGATTTGAGGCCAGCTTCAGTAGTTCGGCAAGACCCACACAAATTAGTGAGGCCTTGTTTCATCATAAAATAGGGCTGGTGGTGTAGTTCAGGGGTAGAACACCCCTGGGTTCAAAACCCAGTACCACAAAGAACAACAAAAATAACAACAACAAAAGCAACAAACCAAACAACATATAACCCCATGAATTCACAAAAGTGTAGAGAGGCGGTGGGATGGGTTTTTACCAACATGTAACTGTTCCCCACACCCTGCTGTCTCAAACTAGCTGGGAAGGCTGTGCCTTAGGGACTTTGCACCTGCTGGTTTTTCTGCCACCTGTGCTGTTTCCCAGGTATCTAGGTCATCTACCCTGTTGCTACATTAGGTCTCTGAGGAAATACCACTTTTGTTGATGCTAATTCTGATCCCTTGTGTAAAAACTGCCAGCTCCTGCTCTCCCTCTTCCCTGCTTCACTCTGCTGCATAGAAGTTGTGGTCATTTCACATTGGATATGTTACTGTTTTGTTTATTCATGGGTAGAATTTATCTCCATGAAGGCAGAGGTTCTTGTCTCTTTCTGACTGCTTAATTCCTTGTACCTCAAAACAGTGCTGGACATATGCAAGATTTCAGTAAGTTTGTTGATAAGATGAATCAAAATTGTAGAAATTGCAGAAGTGACCATGTTGGATAAAGGTTCCCCCCCCTTTTTTTATTGGTAATGGGGATTAAGCCCATGACCTTGAATATGCTAGGCAAGTGCTCTACCGCTGAGATATTTCTTAGCCTTTTTAATTTTGAGACACATTCTCAGTCATTTTTTTTCAAGAAGTTTAATGGGCTTTTAGTGACAGTTTGCCAGGCCAAAATAATGCTCTAATAGCTGGTTGATTTGTGGTTTCCTCAAATGCTGAGTAAGTGTGGCAAAAGTTCAAATTAACTCTATGTTTTCCCCAATGTACTGAAACTTTCTGCCTCTATGTCTCTCTCTTGATTCTCCCTAAGTTTGAGGTCTAAATTGTTCTCCAAAAAATGAAAGGGCTCAGGCCTTCATCCACTCTTATTCATAAGTATAGGATTTCTGGTGTCAACTCAGGACAACTTGAAACTATTTTCATCTTGGCCACATGTAAATTGAAAGTGAAAGAAGGGTAAGCTCTTGGTTTCTGTGAAGTAGACTAAGTGCTGAGAAAACAGACCCTTTCTTGGTCCAGTGAGTTGGCAGCAGGTTTGTGTGTTTTGTTTGTATGTCAGTCTGATTGAAAGTTT
>PVJS01018657.1:0-19498 GCA_004027185.1 Glis glis | reverse complement strand
CAAGCGTGCGTCACCATGCCTGGCTTGAAACTTTTTCTTTTAAATGCTGGTAAGAAGAAGTTACATTTCCTCCCTTTCCTGTTGACTTAGGTTTCAATCTATGGAATCCTAACATTCTTCCTATAAATAGTCACAGATTTAATTATTTCACAGTTCAGTATATGTGTTTTGTTCAAAGATTGTCCCAAATTTTAGTGTCCCAAGAACAGATGGTCTGTGAGTTTCAGATGTGGAAGGATTTTATAAGAAGCTGCTTTCACACAGAGAATTCCTTGCAGGGTGCTCCCAAGTGGGCATCAGCAGAAATTCTTTCATTCAGCCAGGATCACTGGGCCCATACAGAATGAAGGGAAGACCTGTGTGTTAGGAAATCATGGACAATTTGTCCGTGTGTGTACAGACAACCAAGGACTGTGTGCCCAGCACTGTGCTTGGTGCTGAGGGGTATGTGATGATTTATTAGACACAGTCATGGCCCTAATAGGACTTATTCCACTGGGTAAGTTTGATTTGTACCCTCCTAACAAAGGCAAAGGCCTGCAGAAAAAAGGAAGGGAAGAGTTTTGGATACAGAAATGTAGCCCAGGATTGCAAATTGGAACATTTGAAAGTTTTAACAATGAGAAATTTATTCTGATGTCAGTCTTGTGAAATGGAGTTAATTTTCTAATAAAATGATCTGACAAATTTTTCTTATTTATATCTAAATTTGTTTCTTGGATATCTGTCCTGTTTTCTTTTTATTCTAGTAAACTCAGTTCCATGGTATAAATTTCTGATATATATATATATGTGTGTGTGTGTGTGTGTGTGTGTGTGTGTTTAAGATTTTAATGAGTTCTTCTCCAATACTTTTTTTGGCTTTTATGACCAACCATTTCTCTGAGTAAAAATTACAATTATTTTGTATGTATGTGGTGTAGGGGATTGATCCCAGAGGCATTCTAGCTTCAACTTACATCCCCAACGCTATTTTATGTTTTGTTTTAAAACATGGTCTTGCTAGGTTGCTGAGAGTCTCTCTACATTGCTGAGGCTGTCTTCAAACCTACAATCTTCCTGTCTAAGCTTCTTATGTATTTGGATTACAGGTGTGAGCCACCACACCCAGTTTAAGATCACCCTTTGAAGTTTCACCATGTCAGTGGCCCAGTCAGGGGTGAACTGTGGTTGTAGGCAGTGAGATCCCCAGGATGAAGAAAGCACAAAGAGCTGCCATCTGGAGGAAAACAAATAGCAAGCAGCAACTTTATTCTGCAGACCCGTGTCTTATATAGGATTCTGCTAAAAATGGTGCACACCCATGTCAGGGTGATGTGTACGTGTATTATACTTTGCTTAGTCATTACACAGGTATGTCACACTTTGATTAGTCATTGCACATGTGTGTTACACTTTGCTTAATCATTGCATATGACTATACGCAATACACCCACTATACACGCACTACAGGAAGTGCGTGCACCCATGGCTGTGGGAGACTTGTGCACACCTGTGACTGTGCAAAGACTGCGCACATCCTCATGCATGGAGTCATGCCATCACTGCCAGCCTGTACGCCCTCTGGGCCCCACATTCTACCCTCTACAGGGTGGTGGTATGCAACTTGATCCAGAGAGCATTACATTGAGCCCAAAGACCTAAAGAGCCTGGTGGGATGTACTGAAAGCTTCTGCAACCTGTTGAGCTAAGGCTTCCACCTGTAGGTCTACATCTATAGTACCACCCCCTGGAACAAGCTAAGCTAACATAGTTCTTGGGGCAACCATCCAGCAATTTGACTGATTACAGACCAGTTCACCTGTTCTATACAAAAAGGTGCTATGCTTACAGACTCTACCTGCTCCCCCATTAACCAGCCCCACTCATTTTCTATAGCATATCCTAACAAGGGAGGGGCATTATAATGGTCTTGCAGCAACAAATCCTTAATTATGCAGCATCATTAACTTCATTCAGGGCTGCTTTGATTCCAAATTTGCAAAGTAGTCTAGTTGTCTGCAGTAGCAGGGACAATTCATCATGGGAGGCCTTCAGCTGCCTCCACTGGTAGCTTGATGCAGACCCAGCAACGGGAGGTGTTATGCAGTCTCACAAAGGTGTGTGCCGAGGAAAGCAGGCTATCCCCTGCCATTAAACTGGATGGTAGGACAGGGAAAAAAGAGAAACCATTATAGGTAAAACCTTCCCTTCTGGGAGGATGCAACTGGGCTATTCCTAGTGCTTTAGGAATAGGGTTCTGCCATGACCCCCAAACACCCAGATACATCTGTAACTGTTTGACCATTCCAGGTCTATCTCTGCTTCAGGTACCACCTTTGTCTTACCCAATCAGACAACTCCCAAGAATTTGACAGAATACCCAGTTTCCTGGACCTTGTATTCACTGACAGCCCATCCCCATTCCTGGAGAGCTGCTTGCAGACTGCATGCAACTGCTTGTAGCTCTGTAAGAGAATCAGAGGTTAGCATAACATCATCAATACAATGGTACAACTGTACAGCCTCAGGCTTCCACCAAGAGGCTCAATCCTGAGCCTCCAGACCATGACACAGTCCAGGCTTTCACCAAGTCTACAGTGTAATGGAACTGTCCCAGTTCATGTGACAGGCGATCCACCAGTTCTGAAATGTTGGGTACCACTGTATGCAAGAGCGGTGTCACTTTATTCAGCTCACGATAGTCCATTGTCATGTGCCAGGAACCATCAGGTTTTCGTACTGGTCACAAGGCAGGGTTGAAGTGGCTATGAGCCGGGTGAATGACACTCACCTCTTCTAGATTTAGTATTGTTTGTCCAATTTCTTCATGCTCCATTGGTAACTTGTAGTGCCGTACAGTCAAATGCCCTCTAGTAATAGTCTTTACCATATGCACTTGTAGCTGGAATTCTCCAATAATTGTGTGCACAGTCAGTACTTGTAACACATCCACCCACAGGATATACTCAGCTATGGGGGATATATACACATCATATTGCTTAGGAGGCAAAAGTTCAATTCCCCAAATCACTTGGGTACATTGAACTGTCATATTGCGTGGGAACCAGTAAATAGTCAATTCCACATGCAGCCTCAGGTCAGCCAGTTCCCCCACCAACAGGGCACCCGGCCATGTGTGTACTCTATGCGTGCTGGAAAGTGTGTCTCTAGCACTTTCAAAGCCTTCTAGACTTCTGGCTGGGAATGTTCCTTGTCCCATTCCAGCTGGGGATGTGCATCATCCTGATCCTCTGGTGAAGTCCACAACACTATATATTCCACGATGGAGAACCACAGGGTGGCTGGGGGCCACATACCCTCCACTCTAGGTTGTCCCTCCTGGGGCTGCTCCTCCTGAAGGACACTGGGGGAACTCACTACATACTGTGTGGAATGCTTTTATCTTTATATAGTCCCATTTATCTAATTTTGCATCAGTTATTGTATATTTATATTTATTATTAATTACTTACTTAATTAATTAATACTGGGAATTGAACCCAGAGGTTCTCTACCATTCATCTGTGACCCTTAAATTAAAAAAAAATGTTGAGGCAGGATCTTACTAAGTTGCCCACTCTGGCCTTGAACCTGGGATCCTTCTGCCTCGGCCTCCCAAGTCTCTGGGATTACAGGTGTGTGCCACTGCTCCTGTCTCTACCTTTGTTGCCTAGGTTTTTAGTGATTTAACAAAGAAATCATTGCCAAACTCAGTGTCATGATGCTTTTATGCTGTTTTTCTTCTAAGGGTTTGTGTCTTACATTGAGGTTTTCCATCCATTTTGAGTTAATTTTTGTATGATATGTTATTTGAATATGCAACTTCATTCTTTTATATATGGAGATCCTGTTTTCATAACAGCATTTGTTGAAGAGATTGTCCTTTCCCTGTTGTGTGGTCTCAACACCCTTATCACACATCAGCCTTATACATTAAGGTTTATTTCTGGGTCTATTTTGTTTCATTGGTCTATATAGCTTTCTTTACGCCAGTTACCCTGTTTGGATTTCTGAAGCTCTATAATATGTTTTGAAACCAAGAAATGTTCTATGGCTTGACTATGGTCTGATTACACTCTCAAAGCTCATGTGTTAGATGCACATTGAGTGTGGAGGTGCTTAACAGTGTTGGGGGAATGGAATGTTTAAGAGGTGGGGCTTAGTGGGAAGTAATTAGGGCATGGTGCTGTCCCTCCTCTGATGTAATTTGGCCATGGTGCCACCAACTACATGAATAATTCTCTATTGTTCAACATGAGTTCAAGGTCTCCTGGGACTTGATTAGTCTTGCAAGAGCAGTTTCTACCAGTGGTCCTGGCATGTCCTCTGAATATCTCCTTTTGTGTGATCTCTCACTCTTTAATTTGCTTTCACTCTTTAATTTGCTTACACCTGATACCATTCACCATGTTGTGATATAGCCAGAAATCCCTCAGCAGAGATAAGCAGAAACTGGCACCAGGCTCTTGGACCTGTGGAACAGTGTGCTAAATAACCTCTTTTCTTTTTATACCATCATACTTCACGTACTTTGTTATTGAAGTATAAATTGACTAAATTGTGATACCTCCATATTTGTTCTTTTTGAAATTGATTTGGCTATTTGTAATATCTTGAGAATCCATATAAATTTTAGGATGAAGTTTTTTTTTCTGTAAAATTGCCAATGGGCTTTTGATAGGTATTTTATTGAATCTGTAGATCTCTTTGGTAGTAGGGACATTTCAGTAATACTGCCTTCATTTCATGCTATCTTTCCATTTATTTAGGTCTCCTAAAATATCTTTCAACAATATTTTATAGTTTTCAATGTATAAGTCTTTTCCCTCCTTGGTTAAATTTATTGCCAAGTATTTGAATCATTTTGATGCTATTGTTCATTGGATTTTTTATGTTTTTATTGATGCATTATAGTCTTACATCATAATATTTTTCTTAGTGATAGTGACATACATGCACTCAGTACTTGGTGAGCTTCCCCACGGCTCCCTCCCCATGGCTCCCTTTCCTATACATGATTTTGAGATTAGCATTGATATTCACACATATGTACATAATGTCAGTGGAAGTGATACCTTTATTAATTCGCCCTTCTCAACCCTTCTCCTTGACTACCTCCCTCACTCCGCTGGGGTTTCTCCTCCCTTATCTAAACTCCCTTTTGTATCCTGATTACTCCCTAGCTTCTACATGAGAGAGAACATATGACCCTTCACTTTCTTTTACTGGCTAATCTCACTTAACATAATATTCTCCAGGTCCATCCATTTTCCTGCAAACGACATAATTTTGTTCTTCTTTATTGCTGAGTAGAATTCCATTGTGTTTATGTTCCATACTTTTGTAATCCATTAATCGGTGGATGGACACCTGGGTTGGTTCCACAATTTGTCTATTGTGAATTGTGCTGCTATAAAAATGGATATGCATGTATTACTATAATATTCTGATTTCCATCATCTTGGAAAGATACCCAGCAGTGGTATAGCTGGTTCATATGGTGGATCAATTTTCAGTTTTCTGAGGAATCTCCAAACAGATCTCCATTGTAGGTGCACTAATTTGCAATCCCCCCAACAGTGTAAAAGAGTTCCTATTTCCCCACATCCTTGTCAGCATTTATTGTTGTTTGACTTCTTCATGATTGCCATTCTACTTGGGTTAGATGGAATCTCAGCTTAGTTTTGATTTGTATCCACTGATTGCTAATGATGTTGAACATTTTTTTTTTATATATCAGTTGGCCATTTGTATCTCTTTTTTGTGAAATGTCTATTTAGTTCAGTTACCCATTTCTTGATTGGGTTATTTGTGTTTTTAATGTTGATTCTTTTAAGTACTTTGTGTATTCTAGATATTGATTATCATAGGAATAGCTGGCAAAGATCTTCTATTATGTAGGTTCTCTCTTTATACACTTGAAAGTTTCCTTTGATGAACAGAAACTTTTTAGTTTAATGCCATCCCATTTATTATTTCTTGTTTTATTTTCTTGAGCTTTTGGTGTGTTACTGAGGAAGTGTCTACCTGTGCCTATATGTAGGAGTGTTGGGCCTATGCCGTTCTCTAGTAATTTCAAAGTTTCTGGTCCAATTTCCAGGTCTTTAATCCATCCTGGGTTGACTCTTGAGCATAGTGAGAGGTAGGGATGTAACACCATTTTTCTACAAATGGATAACTAGTTTTTCCAACACTATTTGTTGAAAGGCTGTCTTTTCTCCAATATATGTTTTTGGCACCTTTGTAAAAAATCAATTGGCTATAAGTGTGTAAATTTGTTTCTGTATCTTCCATTCTGTTCCATTGGTGTATGTGTTTGTTTTTGTGTTAATTTCATGCTGTTTTTACTACTATAGCTCTGTAGTATAATTTGAAGTCAGGAATTGTGATGCCTTCTACATGGTTCTTACTGCTGAGAATTGTTTTGACTATTCTGTGTCTTTTGTTTCTCCATATGAAATTTAGGACTGATTTTTCTAGCTCTGTGAAGACTGACATTGGTATTTTGATATGGATTGCATTCACTCTGTAGATCACTTTTTGTAGAACGGCCATTTTGGTAATACTTACTCTGCCTATTCAACAGCATGGGCAATCTTCTCATCTTCCAAGATCTTCAATTTCTTTTTTTTAGTGTTTTATAATTTTTGTTGTAGAGGTCTTTTGCCTCCTTGATTAGATTTATTTCTAGGTATTTTATTGTTTTTTGATGTTATTGAGAATGGACATGTTTTCTGAATTTCTTTTTCAGTGGATTCATGGTTGGCATATAGTAAAGCTACTGATTTTTTTAGATTAATTTTGTTTCCTGTTACACTTCTGAATGTGTTAATCATCTCTAGAAGTCTTTGGGTTGAGTTTTTTGTCGTCTAAATATAGGATCATGTCTTCTGCAAATAGAGATAATTTTAATTCTTGTTTCCCTCTCTGTATTCCTTTGATATACTTTTCTTGCTTATTGCTCTGGCAAGAGTCTCAAGAAGGTCTATATTGAAAAGGAGTGGTGAGAGTGGGCATCCTTCTCTTGTTCCTGATTTTAAGGAGAATTCCTGCAGTTTTTCCCCATTCATTATGTTGCTGGATTTGGATTTATTGTATATTGTCTGTATGATGTTGAAGTAAGTTCTTTCTATTCTCTTTTCTGTAGTGTTTTTAACATGAATGGGTGTTGGATTTTGTCAAATGCTTTTTTAGCGTTTATTGAGAAATCATATGATTTTTGTCATTAGTCCTATTTATGTGGTGAATGACATGTATTGATTTGAGTGTGTTGAATGAGCCTTGCATCCCTGGAATGAAGCTTACTTGGTTATGGTGTACAATTTTATTGATATGATTTTGAATGTGTATCACTAGTATTTTGTTTAGAATTTTTGCATCTATGTTCATCAAGGATATTAGTCTATAATTTTCTTTTTTTCCAAGGTGTCTTTATTCGATTTTGATGTTAAGGTTATACTGGCCTCATAGATGGAGTTTGGAAGAATTCTACATCTTTCTGTTTCATGGAATAATTTGTGAAATGTTATATTTAGTTCTTCTATAAAGGCTTTTTAGAATTCAGCTGGGAATCACTCTTTGATAGGCAAGGCTTTTTATTGCTGTTTCTATCTCTTTGCTTGCTATTGGTCGGTTTACGTGTTCTGTATCCTCTTGGTTCAATCAAGTAGGTTGTATATGTCTAGAAATCTGTTTATTTCATCTATGTTTTCCAGTTTATTGCAGTATAGATTTTCAAAATAGTTTCTAGTGTTTCTCTCGATTTCCCCACTGTCTGTCTCCCTTGTCATTCCTCATTTTAATAATTTGAATCTATTCTCCTTTGTTTGGTTAGGTTGGCTAAGGGTTTATCAGTCTCGCTTATGTTATCAATGAACCAGCTTTTTGCTTTGTTGATCTTTTGTGTTGTTTATTTTGTTTTTGCTGTTCTCTATTTCATTGATTTCTGCTCTGATTTTAATTATTTCCTGCCTTCTACTGGCTTTGGGATTATCTGTTCCTGATTTCTGAGGTCCTTGAGGTGTGTCATTAGGTTGTTTATTTGGTGATTTTCTGTTTTTCCTATGTGGGCACTCAGTGGTATAAATTTTCCTCTTAAAACTGCCTTCAAAGTGTCCCATGGATTTTAATATGTTGTGTCTCTATTTTTGCTTAATTTTAGGAATTTTTTATTTCTCCCTTTATTCCTTCTATGATCCAGTCTTCATTCAACAGTGTATAATTCAATTTCCATATATTTTTGTAATTCCTTTGGGTCTTCCTGTTGTTGAGTTCTCCTGTTATTCAATTGCAATCTGAATAGATGTAAGGAATTATATTACATTTTCTTGAATTTGCTGGTACTTGCTTTGTGGTCCAGAATATGGTCTATTTTGGAAAAGGTTCCATGAGCAGCTGAGAAGAATGTATATTCAGTGGTTGTTTTTCGGACTATTCTGTATCTTTCTAATAGAACCATTTGATTTATAGTGTTCTTTAGGTCTGAAGAGTCTTTACTGATCTTTTGTCTGGAAGATCAGTCTAGAGGTATGAGAGGTGCATTGAAGTCTCCCAATACTATTGGATTGTGGCCTAAGAACTATTATCCCAAAGAGTTGTTTTATAAAAGTGGGTGCACCCACATTTGGGGCTATAATTGTTTACTATGATTATATTTCCTTGTTGGATTGTTCCTTTTATTTGGTGCTGGTTAATTGAAACCACTGACTCAACAAGTTTTAGCTTCTTTTTTGCTGAATTTGTTCTCTGATAGCTTCAGTTCCTAGCAGCTGCCAGCTCCTGCATGGGCTCACCCACGATGGTGCCCATGTCTGCTCTCTGCTCACCAGATGAGATGCATGGAGCTCCTTTCAGTTCTCTGCTGTCTGTGCTCCCTCCAATTCAACCATGTTTTCACTGTCTTTCTTCTGTTGAGTCTGACTGCTTTTATTCTCTTGCCAAGAAGCAGTCTTCCTGCTGGTTGAGTTCCAAGTCTTGAAGCAACCAAAACCAAATACCTTCCTCTATTCTTCCATCTTTAATCTCCCATACATTGGATTTTTAAAAACTTTTTTATTTTTTCATTTATAACCCAGCTCATAGGGAGTTGGCTTTGTGATTTTCTGGAGTTTGCATTAATTTCTCTTTTACAGTTCCAAAGTTCTCACCCATTAGAGGTGCATGCCACTGTTCTCCTTTTGCCTCTTGTCTTACTCAGTAGTTTGGGATGTGGATAGCAGCTTGACTTGGGGTTCCCACAGTGTTCTGGTCACATGCTTGCTGTAGGATTTTACTGATCTATTTATATGGTGTGATATAATGGTTCACTTTCATTGTTCTCACATGGATAATCAGTTTTGCCATACCAGTTATTGAAGCAACAGTAAATGCTTTCTCATTGTGTATTTGTGGCATCTGCATGAAAGGTCAAATGAGTTTTTTCTGGACTTGTTATTGTTTTTTTTTGGTTCTGTGTCTGTTTTATGCCAGGATCATATTGTTTTGATTATGACCACAGCTTTGTAGTATATTTTGAATTGGGTAGTGTGATGACTCTACTTTTGTCCCTGCTCAGGAATGCTTGGACTCTTCAGGGTCTTTGTGGTTCTGTATGAATTACAGTTTTTTTTTAAATTTCTGTGCAAGACATCATTGGAAATTTTATAGAAATTTCTTTGAATCCATAGATTATTATGGAGAGTAAAAAATTCTAACTATTAATTCTTCCAATTCTTGAATAGAGGATGTCTTTCCATTATTTATGTCTTCTTTAATTTCTCTCAGCTGTGTTTTATAGTTTCCATTGAACATATCTTTCATTTCATTGGTTAGATATATTTCTAAGTTTTTTATTTTTCATTGTTATTGCAGATAACATTCCTTTTTAAGTTTATTTTTGGACTTTTATTGTCAGTGTATGCAAATGTCAGTGATATGGTTGTACAAATGACATGGCACTTTTTTGTACTGCTTACAAAGTTTCCTATTTGTTTTTTATTGTGTTTATTTTTAACTGATATGCAAACATGAAAGTTGTTTATATTAACTTGATACCATGTAATGTTTGATGCATGTATATGTTATGTAACTTTAAAATCAAATTAAACATATTAATCTTTTCATTTATCACTTCTTTGGGGTGAAAACTTTCAAAGTTCTTCATTCCAGCTTTTGGCAATGTACAGTACACATTATCTATAGTCACCATCCTCTGCTATAGTACTCTAGATCTCCTTGCTCCTATTTAACTGCATCTTAGTACGCATCCATCAACCTTTCCCAATCTTAGCTCACATATGTCTTTCAAGGACAATGTGTACTTATAACAGACATTAGTATTAATCTTTTTGAGTATATAGAATTGGAGTTTTTGAAGTTCTTGGATGAGTTGGTTCATATATTTCATCAGAATGAGAAATTTCAGCCATCATTTCTTCAAACATCTTTTCTTCCTCTCTCAATACTCTTATTTTCTACGTATTGGTATGCTCCATGGTGTCCCTAGGCCTCTTGACCTATGTACATCTTTTGTTCATTCTTTGACCTTTCTCCTCCTGTAGGTGCCCAATCTCATTGACATATCTTCAAGTGTTCTGACTATTGTGTCTTTGAAGAGTTGCTTTTACCCCTTGGTGAATTATTCATATTAATTATTATATTTTTCAACTCTGAAATTTCTATTTGGTTCATTTATATAATTTCAATCTGTTTACAGATTTTCTTTATGTATTTATATGTACATGTTCTGATGATTTTTATCATTTTTGTACGTGGTTTTCTTTAGTTCTTTAAGACAGCTGATTTAGAGTTTTTTTAGTAAATTATGTCATTTGTAGTAAAATGGATGGAATTAGAGAATATTATGTACATGAGATCAGTCAATCTCAAAAAGTCAAGGGTCTTATATTTTCTCTCACATACAGAAACCAGAGAGTAAATAAGAAACAAAAGGGACTTCAGATATAAATGAAGAGAGAGAGCAGTAGAGTAGTGGAAGGGATTGGAAGTGAAGGTGGGGGTGGAGGGGAAGCGAGAAAGGAGGATTAAGGAAGGAAACAGTTCAAATAATGTTATTTTCACATACAAAGGTATTGCTACCAATCTTTCTAACATGTACAGGATGGGATGTAGTCTGAGGAGGGGAAGATATGGAGGGAATTACACCAAGTATTGTGTGCATGTGTGAATATATCACTTTGAATCTCATTCTACTGTATAAATACCGTGCACCAAAAAACAAAGGCATTGTTCAATGCCTATGATTCTCAGGAATGGCTTCTTTTAATTTCTTCTTTTTCCTTATAATTATCAATAATTTTGTTTCTCTTCATTAGTCATAGTATTTGATTAATAATGCATTTTTTGAAGATTATGACACCAAAAGGAAAATGGGAAGAAATTTAAAAAATAATGCTTTTCAGTGTTTGGGCTCTGTATTTGGACAGACTTCCAGTCTCTAACTGGAGTGTTTTCAACTCTGCCTCACCCTCTGCTGAGCCAGAGGACAGGCCAATGTTGAAAACTTATTGTCTTAGGACCTTTCTGAACCCAAGTCCACCTCTAGGCATACCTTTGGCTTTATAAACTGCTTAATTGATAGAGGACTTTATCAAAGTTTCTATTCTCTCAAAATATCCTCACCTCTGTGCTTTTTCCTCTGGACTTGTAGCATGTCTGTTCTTTGCCCAGCTGTTGCTTTTTGTCCTATGGAGCAGAGTTAGTTCTTTTACCTCCCAGAGTTTTCACAGGAGGCCCTTTGTTCTTCAGCTTCTGCACTCTGAGAGAATTCTCAGTTAGGTGAAAAGTGTGAGTCCCTTGAATTGGTCTTTTAGGAGACCTACATCTGGGTTTAAACACAAACACAATTCCATCAGAACAAAGCCATTGTACTCCTTGAGGGACCCTGGAACTCAAGCTGACATACACAGGACTGCCACACTAAGCAGGGGGATGGGACAAGGCTAACCTAAGTGTTTATAAAGGTTTCTTCCCTGTTTCAGTGCTGTTCTCTTGGTTAAGCAATCACTTAGTTGCTGCAAGCTTGGACTATCTTTCAGAGTTCTGGTAATTTTGGTTTCAGCAGTTTTAACCAAGTTTTCATTTTTAGGGAGGGATTGGTCCCCAAAGTTCTCCCTTTGCCATTTTCATTCACCTCACACCCATTAGTCATTTTAAGTTTTTTTTTTTTTCAAAGTGTGATTCTTAGAAGGTAAGACAGAAGCAATTGTGAGCAAATGTGATTCTACTGACTGGGGAGTTTCTTTACTGCAAATGTAAGAATGGAGATATTACCATTCTCAGAACTGAGTTTGGTGGAAGTTTCTGGAATGTGATCCAGAGATTTGTGTGTCAGGTGGTAGTGGCTGTGGCACTTCCTCTTGAGATGCCAGAGATGAACTCATGCTATTGTGCGTGCTAAATAGTTATAGAGTCTGGAGCTGCAAACTGCAGAATCAATGTTACCTAATAGACTTAAATATGAAATTCATTTCTAGTTCAAAATCATTGTGGGTTCTGTTGATTATAGTAATGGATCCTGATAGAAACACAATGCAAAATAATTGTGGCTGGTTACTATTATTTGTTTTATTGAATTATTCTTGTTTTTTATCCTGTTCTGGTTCCCTAGCTAGGAATTTTACCCTCAGTGCCTTTTATGTTATAATGTCACAGCAGAAATTCAAGGGATAAAAATGAAGCTTAATAGCAGGTCATAGAGAATTATTAACCTTCCAGCCAAATATAAAGACAAAAGTAAATGCTTCAGTAAAATCATGATTCTGAGGAAGTCTTGTGGAGTGGTGTGGACATGTCAGGAATGTTTATATTAAAGGCAACCTGCCTGATAATCCCTGTGAGTATGGATAGTTGTAAATGTATCTCAATCACACAACTGGAAATCTGCTCATAGTTCATGATTTCTGATAAGTTCCATTTAAACAGTATATTAATCATTAATACTATGAATAAGCATGAAATAGACACCTTCAATAGGGTAACACATTGTGTTCACATGGAAGCTTTGTAAACTTTATTATTTTAGGCTTAATTTATTTCTAAATGTGAGAAGTTCTGAATTTGCTCATTAAAAGTATGCCTGAGAGTAGAGAGCAGGGAAGGAAGACTTTGTTTTTTTGGTTTTTCACATCAAGCGACATTGTAAGTTAGAAGACTCTTGTTGTCTCTTCTTGATATTGTTTATTTCTTCATTATGTAGATCGTTTTGTTGTTTGATTTTCTGGTTGAAATAATCTTCTTGATTCTGAAGAAGGAAAGTGGAAACTAAAACTTACACAGAGGAATAAGTCACTAAATTTGTTCAATAATGTCCAAATAAATCCCTCTCTCATTTCTTAAATATGACTACTATTAGTTTACCGTTAGTTTTTCTTCTTCAGTTTCAGAAATATCTTGTATATATTCCCTATAATATTATTGTCCCATTATTCTGCCTTAGACACTTTTACCCTATATTCAGCAAATAACTGTTAGAAACCTGTCATTTTGGAAGCATTGTTTCAACTCTTAATGATATAATGTGGGTATTATATCATTTTAAGTAGGATAGTCAAAATCCATTAGGCAGTTTTCTACATGATTTCCAAATTCATGGAGATGTCTGATAGGGAAATTTTTATTATTTTGGGGGACCTATGAATTGAACCCAGGGTCTCACATATGCTAGGCAAGCACTCCACCACTGAGCTACTTTCTATCCCTTTAAAAAATTATATTTTGAGACAGGTTGTTGCTAAGTTGCCAAAGCTGGCCTCTAACTTGTGATCTTTCTCCTTCAGCTTCCCAAGTAGCTGGGACTAAAGATGTTTGCCATTGTCCTTAGGTTTGCTTGGGGAACTCTATGTAGGCCTGTAAAATTTTGGTTGGAGCAGTAGGAGAAAAAATTGAAGAGTTCTGGGATTGTAGCCACCCATAGTGCTTTTGTAGATCAATGTCCAGACTCAGCATAGTCTTGAATAGAGCCAAGGGACAGGAAGGTGTCTGCAGATTGGGCCCTTAGGCATGCCTGTGCTAAGTTAAGTATGTGTAGTTAGCGATTCTTCTGACTTTTCAGGGTGCTTACTGAGATAAAGGTGCACAGAATATGGCAAATATATCACTCTGGAAGCCACAGGCCGAGAGAGGCATGTCACATATTTTTCCATGAGCTATGTCATCAACAGTTTATCTCTCATGAAACTGAAATTTCCTCAGTCGAAAAAAATATAATAAAATAGTTCTGCATCATTAGATAAGGATTCAATATTTAACTCTCATAAAACATTTTTGTAGGGCTTTGCAATAATTTGATACTGTACATTGAGTGATATAATAATCCAGGCTCCATGAAGCATAGTGTGTCTGTAGAAAGCCTTTGGCAATCATAGATGGGCAGAGATAGCAACATAAACAAAATAAACACTATTTTGTCCAGCTATTTGTCCATCTACCAAGTTCCTTTATCTGGCCCAAGCACACTAACCTGTAACCAGTATATTTTATTCCTGGCCATTGAATGGGAAAAGTGAGATAGCACAATGAAATACCTGAAGTTTAAGATTCATAAACCTGGCATGCTCTTCCATCAACTTCATCCTATCCCTCTCCATGTTCTCCATCAAAAATTTTAAACATTCCTGATAATTCTTTTCTCTAAGTTCCATCATCTGCTGATTCTCCTTTAGAATTCCCTCCATCTTTTCTACTTCATTCCTTGAAGATTCAGCTTTGGCATATTTCACTGCAGAGAAAAAGGAAGAAAAAACCTCATGTAGAATTATTAAATTGCTTTCTTCTTCCTCAAACATTTCTGTTATGACTTTATAGAGTAAATACCCTGAGACAATATATCTTTTGTCAGGACCATAAGCCTCTGGCCTATTGTGTCATTCTCAGACATGCTTTCAGGAGTGAAGACACATCTTTGCTGTTCTGACTCTAGTTGAAAGTTCTTATGATACCCAGGACTTAGAGTAGGTCAGTAATTACTTAATGGGCTTTTATCAACAGAGAGGTTTGAGCCTCTGATTTTGAATTTGCTAACACATCTCCCAAGGATGAGCACTCCTCTTGACAGGGCCCAGGAGTATCATGAGTGCCCACAGACCATGCAGCTTTTACATACTGATTTGGGCTGTTTTAGACATTCTTGCAAATCCCTCTTTAAGTTTAGCAGAAACATAATTCATTGGAAACTTACTAGTGATTCTCAGCGGAGACCTAAGACTCTGTTCACTGTCTAATATTTTGTATATTCCCAGCATGCACACCCCATCCCAGAGCACAAGTAAATCCTAAAGTAAGAGCCTGGGGTCAAAGATGTCTACAAGTATGATGTGGATGAGGGAGAGAAAGCCTGCCCTAACCAGACTTCATGAGAGCTCCTTCTTGTGAAATGCATGTGAATCACACTCTACAATATGACTATATATAGCATCCACTTAAGGGTCATTAAAATAATTTGTATGTAAACATGAAAGAAATTGCTTTAGTGGGAAACGCATTTGCTTCTTTCTGCAACATCACTTTTGCAAAGTTCTTGGGCCCGTGTACGTGCAGGCATAACGCTGTCACGTTCAATGGAATAAAGCTCAAGTTCAATGTCTGAAGCTTAGACCATTGCAATTGTGCCCTGGTGACAGGCTGCAGGATAGGAAAACTTTTATCTAGTATTTTATATTATAATACATGATTGTTTCACTTCTCTGTTTTGCATCTCAATATCCTGGACCACTTTCTCATATTTTCTTCGTTCTTCTGAGATTTTCTCCTTGAAATGGAGCTCTTGTTCCTGAAGAGGGAAAGAGCATAATTAAAGTGGCATGCATAAAATAAATTCTCAGAAGTTGTTTCATAATCCCAAGAAATTTTCCCTCTTATCCCTTAAATTAATCTTTAGTAGAGTTTTAAACTCTATTGAACTTTCTCTTCCCTCAACTTCCATTATATCTCTTCCTCTTTAGTCTCCTATGCTTTCTATTAATTGTTCTAGCATGTCTGTCTGCCATGTCTTCAGAAGAGTTTTATTCATATAGTCTCTGAAACCTTGCTGCCTTGGTATTCCTCCCTGGGGTCCTTGAACCAACATTTAACTCAACATGTGTGCAACTTTATACTTTTTCCTTCAGCTCTCAACTTATATGATGTGGATTTTTATCTCAGAATTATGGTCAATGGGAAAATTTTACCATGATCCTGAGAAACAGGGAAATTGTCTGACCATGAAATTTAGTGTAGGCCCCCACACTTTTGTTGGAAGCAGTAAGAAAAACCTTGAAGAGATCAGGGCAGCAGTTGTCTAGAGTGTGTTTCTAGGCCCATCCTAAGAATTGAAGTAGGGACCAAAGAATAGGACAATACTAGCAGCCTGGGCATTTAAACTGTGTGTTTTTGAGTGAGTAGTGGATTAGAGGATCTATTGACTCATCAGGGTGCTCACAAAGATCATCTCAGAGCAGGTATCCAGAAAAAAAAAATCACCATGGACTACACTAAGTAGAAAAGATAGGCTAGAGAATTTTCCATGATATATGGCATAAAACAGCTCCTTATCTCTTCTGAATTAATGACATTGGGATACTTCCTGTGCTATTAATTGGGAATGTAACAATCTAAGGCATGTAAGGCACTTAATACTGGCTGGGCAATTAATGGCTACTATATATTGAGTGACATAATAATTCAGGCTCCATGAAGCATCATCTATTTGTAAAAGGCCTTTAGCAATCACTGAGTGGCAGTGATAGAACCATGAAAGAAATAAAACATGTAATGGAGTGGTGTCTGGCTACACAATCCTTTTTCCTGGACCAAGTGCACCAACTGTATTTTGTCTTTTATCAATGTCCATGAGACTAGAGAGTTGAGATGACAATGAAATACCTGAAGTTTGAAAGCCAAAATCTTTTCTTGATCTTCCATTAACTGAATTCTGTTCTGCTCCATCTTCTCAATCATTTGCTTCACCTGCTCCTGATGACTCTTTTCCTTCTTTTCAATCATCTCCCTGTAGTGTTGCATTTCACCCAACATTTTTGCTATAGTCTGTTTAGATTCAGCATTCATATGATCCACTGAGGAGGCAAAGGAAGAAATATGTAATGTAGGATTACCATGCAGGTTGCCATGTAAAACTCCTTCTTCCTCCAACACTTAGCATTTTTTTACATTGCTACTGGTTAGATTAAATTCCCTGGGACAGATATTTTCTTTACAATGATCATAATGCCTTGGACATATTCTATCAAAGTCAGACATGCTTTCAGGAGTGAAGATACATCTTTACTGTTCTTGTGGTAAAGATTCAAGGTGATTTAGGGTTTAGAATAAGCACTAATTACCCTCAAAGCTTATATAAACAGGGATGAATGAACCTCCTCTTATATATGTACTTTGGCAGATATCAGCTGTCCCTGCAATGGGTTTCCAAATGTTGAACCTTTTCCAAAAGACCATGCAGTCTACACCCAGTTGCTAACTGTACATTCTCTGCACAATTGAAACTAGGTCCATCTCCATGACATTAGTGGCTACTGAGGACTGACCCTTAAATGCAGTAGCACATGATTATTTATTTATATTTGATACTGGGGAGTGAATCCAGGGGCATTTTACCTTCTAGCTGCACCCCAATTCTTTCAAAAAATATTTATTTTGAAACAGGGTCTCCATAAGTTGCTAAAGCTGGCCTCAAACCTGGGATCTTGCTGTCTTAGCCTCCCAATTACCAGGATTACAGGTATGAACCACCATGCCCAGCTGCACATATTCTATTGACCATTGGCAGGAGTGATGTTCGTGGTGCCCAAAGACTGTGGTAACTTCCAGAAACCATCTGAGGTCACACATAAACCCTTGATTAAGAGGGTGGGGTTGAAGAGTCTGCAAGTATGGCATAGATGAACAAGAAAAAGTCTACCTGAATAGGAGCTGCCTGATGGTTCCCCATGGTAAAATATATCTCAACTACACAATTTACAATATCTTTAGCAAAAAATGTGGGTGATTTCACATTGGGATACAGTAACGGTCATATTAATCACTTGAAATGCAGGTAAGCATGAATGAATAACTGTGGTCAGTAACAGATTGGCGTCACAAGTTAAGTTTCATCTTTGGAATTTCTGTGTCTCAACAGAAGTACAAGCGTCATGGTTTTAAGTGAAGAGTGGTAGCAATTGTCTGGCATTCTAAAGTTATCATTGAACTTGGACTCTCAATAACACGAGGGTGTAGGAGAGGAGACCCCTGTCCTAGGAGGTCTTTCGCTATAGCTATTAAGTGGGAGATGATACTTGTTTCTTGGTGTCTCTTCTCCACATTCTGAATCTCTTCCTGAAGTCTTCTGTTCTCTTCTATGAATCCATCATTAAGCAGTTTTTCCTGTTCCTAAGAGGGAAAGAGAATACTGAAGCTGGCACAGAATAAATAAAATATTAAATTTGTTACATAATTTCAAAATTACTTCTTCTTTTAAATTTCCCAAAATTCCTCAGTTTTGACATTTGTCCTATTCTCCTCTCTCTCTCTCTTTCTCACACTCTCTCTCGTCTTCTATCTTTGTCAATTTTTTTAAACGTAGAATTGCTTTTTGGTATTATCCCTGAAATAGTTTTGTCCCAGAATTCTACCCTGGAATTTGTGAATCCTCATGAAACTTAGTCATTACATTTGTCATATACTTTTGCTTCAGCTGTCACTATATAATGTGCATTTTTTTCTCTGAACAGATGTCCCTCTTATATGTGGGTTCTACATATGTGGATTCAACAAACTGTTGAATGAACATATTTTTTAAGAAATTGTATTTAATGAACATATATAGAGTTTTTTGTCATTAGCCCCCAAATAACACAGCATAGTAACTATTTGCATCACATTTACATTGTATTAAGTATTATAAGCAATCTAGAGATGATTTTAAAATATGCAGTAGGATTGTGTAGGTTACATAGAAATACTTTGGTGTTTTATATGAAAAACTTGAGCATTGACAGATCTTGCTATCCATGGGTGTCTTGGAACTAATTTCCCACAGATACTGCATGACAACTGTAAATACTCAAAAACAATGGTTGAAATTCAATGGTCATTTGATATGTGAATCTTAGAATCAGGGGAGATGTCTGATCAGGGAAACTGTATAATCCTCCCAAATTTCAGAGGGAGTAGTAAGAGAATATACTTGAGATCAAGAATGGCTGTGGCCCTAAGAACATATCTGGGCTGACATATAATGAACATATGCCTGGAGTAGGGCCTGGAGAACAGGAAGGCGCTGGAAGCCTGGATGCTTAACCAATGGGCCGAGTGGTTATGTGTCTTTCAACTCATTAAGGTGCCTCCAGAGGTAAAGTCACATAAGGTGTGACAAAAGCAAATCACTATTTGCTCAGGCCAGGCATTTCCATGAGATATAACCTATGAAATTTACTTATAACTCCTCACTGGTAATGTCCTCATTTAATACATGAGAATATAATAGTTCCTCTTCCATAAAATGAGTATTAAATCATAGACTACCTACAAAGTACTTATGCAA
>PVJS01018656.1:0-34631 GCA_004027185.1 Glis glis | reverse complement strand
ATTCATGGTTGGCATATATGAAAGCTACTGACTTTTTTAGGTTTATCTTGTACCCTGCTACTTTGCTGAATTTGTTGATTAGCTCTAGTAGACTTTTGGTTGAGTTCTTTGGGTCTTCTAGATATAGGATCATATCATCTGCAAATAGAGATAATTTTAGCTCTTCTTTTCCTATTTGAATTCCTTTGATATCCTTCTCATTTCATTCATTTTAAAGAAGCCACAGTGATGTTGTTGTTGTTCTTCTTCTTAGGATTGAACCCCTGGACATACTACCTCCGAGCTACACCCAACTGCTTTTTATTTGTTATGCTGAAATAGGGTCTCCCTAAGTTGCTAAGGGTCTCCCTAAGTTGCTGAAGCTGGCCTCAAACCTAGGATTCTCCTGTCTCAGCCTCCCAAGTACTGGGATTATAGGCATATGCCATCGCTTCCCAGCTTCCATCCATAACAATTATGAAAGTAAGTTTTCCATTCAATGTGGGAAACAGACATGCAACTGCTACCCACAATCAAGAGCAGAGTGAAAATGGAAGGACAAGCAATGCTGAGGGCACGTGGACAGAGGCGGTGCTGATACTGAGCAGAAGAGGAAGCTTTTCAGCTGGGCCAAGGGATGAGCAGATTTCCATGGCCATGGAAGGGTTCGGGTGTTAGAAGGCTTTGCCAACAGAAGGTAGTTTAAATGGAGAAAGATGGTAAGTATATTAGTCCAGGTTCTCCAGAACAGAACCAATAGAGGATAGATTAGATAGATGATAGCTAGCCAGATAGGTAGGTAGGTAGGTAGGTAGATAGATAGATGATAGATAGATAGATAGATAGATAGATAGATAGATAGATAGATGATACCTAGACAACAGATATAGAGATATATATGAGAAGATTTAGTATAAAAATTGTCTCACACAATTATAGCAAACTGAAGAACCAGGAAAGCCATTGGTATAATTGGGTCAGAAGGCCTGAGAAGGTAGTAGGGACAGGGAGAAAGGGAAGGTGATAGTGTAGGTGTCTATGAGTCAGAGGACGGATGTCTCAGTTCAAGCAGAGTGCAAATTGGTCATTCCTCTGCCTTTTGTCTACTGAGGCCCTCAATGGACTAAAACATGCTCTCCCCCATTGCAAGGGCTATCTGCTTTACTCTGTTCACTAATTCAAAGGGTAATCTCCCCCCTAAATACCCTCACAGACACATCCAAAAATGACTCTTTACCAGCTACCCAGGCATTCCTTAGCCAGTCAAGTTGACACATGACATTAACTACCACAGAGAGAGAGTGCTTTGTAAGTAGATGTTTGATTGGCTCCTATTTTTGTCTGTACCAATCTCGAATAACTCATTAACAATAAGTACCGTGGCAAATACATGATGATGAGATTTTAATTTAAAATTTTGTCTTAACTTTCAGCATGGTATTTGGCTTGTATCTTTCATTGGGTTGATCCTTCGTAATCATGGATCTTTGGTTTAAAATGAGGTCAGGTTAAAATGGAAGAATAGTGACCATGGCAAATACAATGACTTAAAGTAACCTAAGGAACCATATTGACAAGTGAGGTACAAAAAATGTGGATACATCCTCTACCATGAAGCCAATTATTAGCAATTTAGTTTCAGCAAAACATCACTTAGCACATGAAATGAATGTTGTCAACTTGAATGTTATTGGTATTCTTGTCTTGTTTGTATTTAATTGGTAAATTTTTAATGGTTGTATAATGAATATAAGTACATGGAATGTATGACTACTTTCTTATTTGTACATTTTTATGTAATACTGTAATAAAAATCATTTAAGTCCAGACTTAAGATCTGTATTAGTTTTTCAAAGGTATTCATTACTAACATTTTCCAAACAAGTTCATTAAATGAACTTGAAGTTTATTTCTTCATATCTATCTGATGGACATAATAACTGTTTATTTTGCAGGGCTATTAAGAGGATGAAATGAGCTAACAGTTGAATGAGGCCTGGCAAACATACCGTGTTACATAACATTGAAGAGGTAAAACAATATTTGCCATAAAACACACACACAAGTAAAAAACAAAGCAAAACCAAAACCAACAACAAAACAGCTGCCCAGTATCTACGTCGCAGCCTACATACTCTGCTCTTGGCAGAACTGACTTACAGGTGAAGAGCAATGACTCAGAGCCTCGTATGCTCCTCGGGGATTCCTGTACACACAGCAGAATTCCACCTGCCCAATTGCATCATATCTCGGTAAACACACAGACGCTTTCAAGTTTACTCCAGGCTTCTCCCAGCTATTTGGAACCAAACCCAGCCCAGGGTAAATGCAGCTGCCAACTCATGAAGCTCAAGCTTTCCAGAACTGTTTGCAAGCAGCTAATGACAGAGTACATCTTGAAACCCAAGCTGGAAAGACTTGACAAAGGCAGGTGCACAAGATTTTCTAGAGTGTGTTCTTTAGCATCAAGCGACCAAATGGTGTATGGTTCATAAAGCACTGAAACCCAGCCTAGGACCAGGGTGGTAGCTGTACAGGGGACCTTCCAGGCAGTCTTCTGTCCAGCTCACAGCAAGGACGACAGTGATATGAGTCAGGACTTCTGCATGAAGCTGCTGGACATTTGTATTTAATAAAGAGAGAGTGGGGCACCTCCACCAATTAAAATAAAATTCAGATAAGCTAGGGATTGCCTAATAACTGCACACATTTAAATTTTGATCTCTAGTAGTGGTTTTGTAATTGTTTCTTTAAGGTAGGTCGATTCATATTTCTTAGGTGTCTGGGGGATACCTGGGTACTGAAGCTCTGGACTTTCAATTACTTTGCTTCAATGACAATAACATTTTCCTGGCAGCATAAATTCCTAAAGTTGGCAATATCATTCCCGGAGGACATGCTGGATCAATGGGGGGCAATAGTAGCCTTGGGTGCAATTGGGGGATTGAATAAAAGGAAGGGAAATGAGAGGGGGGTGGAAGTCCCTGGGGGGGCTCTGAGTATTTTTTTTCTGAAGGGTGGGGGGAGTGGTAACAATGCTGGTGTTCAGTGGCCTACACTGTGACGTAATGAGTTAGGAACTGAGGAGAGACCTCTGTGAACTGGGGTGGCCAGAAAACTGGTGAAAGTGGGGCCTGCACTGAAATGTGGACAAGTTGTTGAGTCTCATAGAGGAGATGGGGACATACTTGAAAAAACAAACACCTTGAGCAATGCCTCAGAGGAAGGCAGTTTATGGTCCTGGCTCCACCGGAAAGTTCTATGGTGTGAGGAAGGGGGATGTTGAGAAAGGGCGGTTGGTTGTGGGTGTGTGGCCTGGAGGGATGGGCAGGGGGTGACTTCATCCTTTTGATAAGTGGGAAGCCATATAGGATTCTTAGTGTTTTTATTTGTGATGGAAAAAACAGAGGACATGGTAGGGTTGAACAGGGGAGCTTTTCCTGTGACTTAGGGGCTACTACGTTGGTGTGCAGCCCAGACACATCCTGGCTGATCACCTTAGATCTGGGTGGCTCTTTCTTGTCAGCTGCAGATCTGCAGTTATCTCCAGGAGAATGGTCCTGCTGGGGTCCTTGGTTTGCAAACAACAGAAAACTCACTCCGTCCAGCTGCTGGGGTGGGCAGGGTTAGTCAGGAGCATGTAGGCTGCCAGACACCGCGGGTTGGATCCAAATCTAAAATTCCAGTCCTTCACTGCTGCAGAAACTGATGCAGGCCCCGCAGCATCAAGAACTGTAGGCTCTCTAGTCCCAATTCATGGTTCCTCAGAGATGAGCCTGGGAAGCTGAACAGATGAAAACAAAAAGCAGCACCAAGGAAGGAGAAGTGATTTTTCTAGTCTAGCATCCATAACTATTTGGACCAAACACAACATTTTAATCCAGAAAAGTGATTCTACCAAAGGAAATAGGGATGCCTTAAAATAAAAAGAGGAGGATCCCTTTCGCATTGTCTTTCCCAAATTAGATTCTGAACACAGCACAAGCAAATATAACCTCAGCTAAGCCCCTCAAAGTCCTGCCCAGGTGAGCATATTTGGAGAACAAGCTGCCCGATGCTATACTTTGCCTCATACTTGAAAATGCAGTAAACACCAGCCCCGCAGTTCGGTGAAATATTTACACATTTGCAGTTCTTAACAACAATCCAGGCTTCAAATATTCCGTGCAGTTGCCCCACAAACAAATATTTGCCTGTGTTATCAACTTGCATTTAGAATATGCAGGCTGGTAAACACAGGTCCCCTGTGTTTAGAGGCACCAACGGTCATGGCTTTAACGGCTGGCCCTGAAAAGGACCCTTGTGAAGACACAGCGTGTCCTTCAGGAGCTACCAGGAAGCCAGCATCAACTGCTTCACTTGGAAGATGCTGCTTTCGTTGCAAAAGCTAAGCCTAGGATGTTATTTTTAAAACACACACACACACATACACACACACACACACACACACACACACACTCCATTTATGAGAATGCCAGTAGTTACTGGGCCCCTGTAAACATTTTCCAACAGAGGAGTCAGTCTCCTGGAGTATTTAGTGGCAATTTTCCACTTGATTTTTTTTTTATTTTTTTAATTCCCACATGTAGCCTGCTGTGTCCTGTCATGGGAATAAGAGAGAGGCAATAGGGTGTCTATGAGCCAAGTAACAGTGTGGAAACCATTCCACACTGCAAAACTGAGGTTCAAATGTTCAGATCCCAGCAGGGCCCACCAGCCCCCACAGCCTGGATAAGGAGAACTGGAAAGATTTGCTGTTTGAGCATCTACTATCTATAGACGCTCCCTTTGCACCATCCAGTTATTGTACCTTAATGGGTAAAACTGGTGCCCATTTTTTTAAGATGGCCCTTTAGCAAAATTTCACATGCAGGTGCAAATTAGTTTACTCGGTCATCCTCCATCAAGAGCTGTGTACTGAATTCTGTTTTCATTTTCCTCATAAACTGTTTAGCTCTCATTTGAAATACAATTTAGACTTTGTTAATAAAAGTATTTGAAGATGCCTTCTTAAGGTTGTTTACCAGGAAAAATAATAGGAGCAAAATACAGTGAATAACAATTTTTCCATAAGTGGCATCTAAAACTTTTACTTCCTAGGCCGAGCACTGCACCTTTATCATCCTCGGCAGTCCTGGTTGCTTAGTGACTCTCCTTATCCATTATTAGGGTTTTCTTCTGATTGCCTTGTAAGAAGATAGTACTTTTGGAACCTTCTATCTCTTCCCTTCCAGATGTAGTAAGAAATGATTTTGTAAGCAGTCACCCCCAAGAAATATACTTTCATTTATAAGCACATAAGGTTAACAAGCTAAGCAAATTAAAAGATGCATAGCAATTAGTGTTGTGCTCAGAACAATGATTCTCAAACCTTGCCATGTGTGAGAACTTCAGAAGGGTTCAAAGGCCCAGGCCTGTTCCACTTTAAACAGCTGGAGTGGCTGTACAACACATCAACACACCAACCTTGGAGATCTACTACTAGAGCCTTTAATCACTTGCTAGAAGAGAAATGGATCCCAAGAGTTCTCAGGTGTCCACCTGCTGATACCAATCAAAATCAGGCCAATTTCTGACCTTTTACAAAGGGTACTAAGGAGATTTCTCTAAAGCTTAATTGCAACCACGGACCCAGCCATAAACAGTCTCCCAGAGCACCTCATCAGCTCATTCATCTGTGTGCTGTGTACACAGATGGGCTCTGCTGATAATGTTTGGATAGTTGCTCCCGGGAGACATGATCCACAAGAAGATGAGCATTAGAGAGCAAATTGAAGACTCACCAAAGGGAAAGCAAGGTCTAAAGACCCACTTTCTCTGAAGCTGGCGATTTCAGTTTGCTAACAAAACTAACAGTGTAACCTCTGGGCTGTGAGACTGAAGTTCATTTCAATAAATGCTGCTGTGGCATTTCCTTCTCTGGAGATTTTTTAAAAGTTCAGGAAGCCCTGTCTCCGGAGTAGAGTAATCTAGCTGCATGTGTGTGCCTTGATATTTGGTGACCAGCAGAGAGAGTTAGGCTGCTTCTCGGAATGGCTTAGAACATTCCTCTACCCTCTACCAGTGTGTCAAATAGGACCAATTTAATCGAGATGCAATTTCTCTATGAACACATAAAAAGAAATAAAAAATGTAGAGAAAGACAGTGGAGACAGAAAATACTCTGGATCTTGATGGAATTTCTTCTCCCAAGTTAATTTTTCTCCTTGACATACAAAGCAAGCTGATACATATTTTTGCTTCAAAAAATATATACTAAACTATGGTTTTAGATTAAGTGCTCAGAAAACACAATTTTCCTCCTTCAGTTAGAAAAACTCATAGAACAGGTACTTGACACAAAGCTCTGGGTAGAAGTATCTCTCAGCCTCCATGATTTCTCAAATTACAGAAAAGAGTTCTACAGAATAGATGAGAAGGTATGCTGCAGATCCCTGCAATTCTGTCCAGAAAAATAAAAACTATTCTAGACTTCATTGCCACACATTTAGAGGCTCTGTGGCCACAAACCAGTGTTGAAGACACAGCAGGAACCTGGAGACTGTAGGTATAAATTTTGCACACCCAAACCAAAGCTTTACAGCAAAGTCTAAAAGCAGTTGTCCTATGCAAGCAACATATTTTTATAAGCATTATCATTTGGTGTTTCACACTAGAAAAGAAAGAAAGGTTGACCAATGGAAGGCTGCCCATCAAAATGTGTAAGGAATAGGCTTTGGATTCATACAGAGTGAGTTTGAGACCTAGTTCCACCATTTTCTAGCCACGTAGTCTTGGGAAAAGTTGCTTAACCTGTCCAGAACTGTTTCCTCATCTGCAAAATGAGGAGAGTGAAAGTATCTCCCTCATCAGGTTGCTAGGAGGATTAAACAGTGAGCTGATACATGGAGCAGAGGACAAAGATGGTCATTTTGAATCTGTAAGGAAACAGGCCATTCTACACTTCAAACAAAACTCCCTAGTCATTGGAAAGTTGGTAATTCTAAGAAATAAAGTGGAGGCATGGGAGATGGTGGAGAGATCCTACTTATTATCTTCTTTAAAAAATAAAAATAAAAAACGCACGAGGAACTGAATCAATTATTTATTGAGCATCTGAAATACATACCCAGGACTGTCCTTGACACTACTGGGGGTATCAATATGGCTTTTGTCCTAGAAGAAAATACAATCTAATTGTATAGACAAACCATATAATCATTTAACTATGTTTACGTGAAGAAACATTAAGGATAAACCCAAATGATATCTTTGGTGAAGAAATAATGAGAGAAATGAAATTAGTGTGTTTGGCAAAAAAGCTTTAGGAAGGTGGTGAGATCAGGAGAAGACCTTGAGCAGTAATCATGTGCCTTATCTCCCTGTTTACATCAGTTGCCATGAGCAACCCAAGCCTCCCAGGCTGTACCCCTATCCCCTTTACAGCTCCGTGTATCCCCATGCTGGCCCAATTTCACCTTCTTTCTATCTACCAAATTTTCCTGAACATTTTGACGTCATGAAAGTGAAATCTTGTAAACCTTGTCCCTGCAAGTCCTTATCATCGTCTTGCCCTAAGTATGCCTAGCTCTCCCCTAAGAGATGGGACTCTCCTGCATCTTCTAAAATAATGTCTCTTTCTCAAACCCACCCCAGTCACTCACCTGGCCAGGCTCTCCTCCCAAACCTCCAGCAATTCTAATACCATCAGACCAAACTCCTTGTTGTAGTCACTTGTGTACATTCTGCCCTTGAAGAGTATGGTGCTGGGACGATTATTACCCTCCTCAACATTGCTCCTGTGATAGACAGAAGAATGGCCCCAAAGATATACATACCCAAATCCCCAGAACTTGCGAAGACAGCATACCTTTTATGGAACTGAATTTGTATCTTCCCAAAATTCATATATTGAAGCCCTAACCACCTTTACCTCAGAATATGACTGCATTTGAAAATAGAGCCCTTAGAGAAGTAAGTAAGCTAAAATGAAGCCTTTAATTTGTTCTTACTGGAATCTTTATAAGAGGAAATTTGGACACACCAAAAAAAAAAAAAAAGACACCAAGGATTCACCTGTACAAAGCAGAGGAATAGCATAACAGTGTCCTTCTGCAAGCCAAGGAGACAGGCCTAAGAAGAAACCACCCTTGTTGACACCTTGATCTCGAACTCCCAGCCTCCAGAATGGTGAGAAAACTTTGTTTCTGTTGTTTAGGCCACCCAGTTGGTGGTCTTTTGTTATGGTAGCCCTAAGCAAACTAATACACACAGAAAAGAGGAATTAAGTTGGCAGATGGAAGCAAGGCTGCTAATGAGCTCACTTTAAAATAGGGAGACTATTCTGGATTATCCCAGTGAGCCCAACACAAAGACCCTTAAAAGTGAGAGAGGCAGAGAGGCAGTGATACAATGAGAAAAGGACTCACTCTCTATCGCTAGCTCTGAGGATGGAGGAAGGGACCACCAGTCCAGGAATGCAGGTGTGCTCCGAAAGCGGAAAGGGCAAGGTGCCCTTTTCACCAGAGGCTTCAGAAAGGAACTTAATTTTGCAACACCCAATTTTGGCCTGGTAATACCTGTGTTGTAAGACAGTAGTACATTTAAGCTATTCAAACCACTGAGTTTATGGTAATTTACAGCAACAATCAGAGATTAATACATCTCTTGTTACAGGCTCTGGTGATTTTAGTATCCACATAGAACCGGCAAACCATCCAATAGTTTCAATTCTCTCAGTTCTGGAACCTTCTCTCCTCAGAAGGCTCCATCCTACACCTGGCCTCAGGCCCCACTCCCAGGATCTTATTGCTGCCTCTAATATAACCCTTCCACAGTCTTACCAATATATTCCAGTACATTCCAGTACATTCCAATAATCTTCTACTCTCACCTTTCCACCTCACTCCTTTGGAGACAATACTCAGGCTCCAAAGGCCTTCAGCTACACTTCCCGGTTGAGATGTCACTGACCATAAGTAGAATCATCCCTTACAAGCACCCTCTTCATCTTTCTTCTTCTCCCTCCCTCCCTCATACCCACGTGGGAAAGCCAAACCTTGAAAAAGTCCACCTCCACCCACCACCCTCACACTGCATCTGCACCCAAGTTTCTGACCACAGCTGAAGGAAAACGCTGGCCAGGCCCATCTATTTCAGTTTAATTTCATGACTAACCCTCTCGAGAGGATCCTCAGGGGAGGTATTGGGGAGTGAAATTGATCAGATTTTGTTGCATGCATGTATGAATATGCCACGGGGAAACCCACTATTCTGTATAATTAATATATGCACCTTTTTTTTAAAGGGATCCTCAGTGCTGCCTGTGAATCCTACCACATTCCCCTCCACTCACTCATCCATTCTCTTGGACAAATACTTCCTGCCTCAACACTGAACTTGAGACACCACCTCTTCTAAGAAGCCTTCCTTGACCTCCTTCCTGACCACGCCAAGACTGGATGAGGTGCCTTTCCTCGGGGCTCTTAAAATATTCTGAGCATATGTTGCACTCACCACCCTAGGTTGTAATTATCCACATACACACAGGAAGATGAGATCTCAAAGGATGGAGACCAGGTGCTTTTCCATGCCCAGCAATCAGACTGGTGTCCAGCACAGAGTTGGTACTAAGTAATGCCAGATGGATGGATGGATGGATGGATGGATGGATGGATGATGGATGGATGGATGGATGGATGGATGATGGATGAATGGACCAACAAATAAAGTGAAAGGAAAAAGTCATTTGATAAACCAGACAACTTGCAATTTTATATGGTGTTTTCATTTTTTAACCTCTGAACCACTATTCCCCAAAAGAATAGAAACCAGATCTACCCCAGGGCATTCTGAAACAGCCATTGGAAAGCAGATTGGATTTATTTGTTTAATCCAGGAAAGATTTCCCTTGGGGATGTTCTCAAGCTTGGACCCATGAAATCTTAAAATAGGATGGGGCCCAAAAAAATCATTTAATTCGATGCTCTGAGCTTATGCAGCCCCACCCGAAAACTAATGTTGGCCATTCGCTATTTCAGTGAATTCGCTATCCTAATAATTATCTGGAACCCGAATTGTTCAGAACTTCAAAAAGGCACTGAAAATGGAAAATATGCCAGGTGTGGTGGCACATACCTGTACTCTTAGTACTTGGGAGGCTGAGACAGGAGGATCACAGGTTCGAGGCCAGCTTCAGCAACTTAGCAAGACCCTGTTTCAAAATTAAAAAGTAAAAAGGACTAGGGGTTTAGCTCAGAGGTAGATTGCCCCTGAGTTCAGCCCCCAGTACCACTCTCCCCCCCAAAAGGAAAAAAGTAAAAGAAAGAAAGACTCTAAGGGAAAAGAAAAATACTCATCTTCAAAGGAATCAATTCAAATCTCATTTTTGTACATTTTTTGGATTTGAATCTTCAGTACAGAACCAGAGGGCATGGAGAGATGCGTGAACCAAGACCAGGAAATCAAGGCTGGTTCAGCTCCCGTGTGTACTTGCACAGACCTCTGGCACTTATTGAGTTTTTAATCCCAGACAATGGAGGTTATTATGCCTCCCTCTCTACTCCAGTCCTGACTGCATTAGGTAATGCCTGTAACTACACCAAGCTCCCTGGAGAGTGTATATGAGCAAAACTTATACTGTTGTAAATATCCCAACAACAGTGAGGAACTAACAGTTTTCTGTTGTAATCTTGTTTGATATCATAAACCACATGATTTGATCCAACCAAGTTGAGAGAGATGTAGCTGATCATCGTAATGGAATGAATGGAAACATCAGAATTGGACTGCTTTTCACTAGAAAGTAAAAATTAAAAATTCAGAACACTGCCAAGCGTGGTGGAGCACGCCTTAATCCCAGTGCTTGGGAGGCTGAGATGTGATCGCAGGTTCATGACCAGCCTCAGCAACATAGTGAGACCTCAGCAACTTAGAGAGACCCTGTTCCAAAAATAAAAAATAAGCTGGGCGTGGTGGCACGCGCCTGTAATCCCAGTACTTGGGAGGCTGAGATAGGAGGATCACACGTTCAAGACCAGCCTCAGAAACTTAGCAAAACCCTCAGCAACTTAGTGAGAGCCTGTTTCAAACTAAAAAATAATATAATAGGGCTGGGGGGTGTAGCTCAGAGGTAGATGCCCCTGTGTTCCATCCCCAGTACCACCAATAAATAAATAAATATGGATAAATAGCAAAAAAGAGCTGGTGGTTTAGCTCAAAGTAAAATGTCCATGGGTTCAAACCTCAGTACCAAAAAAAAAGAAAGGAAAAGAATTAGAACATGTAATTTCCCCGAGTCACATCTCTGTGCTTTCTATAATGCTATGGTTTGAATGTCCCCCCTAAAACTCGTGGTGAAATTTAATTGTCATTATAACATCATTAAGAGGTGTGGTCTTTAAAAGGTGATTGGATCATGAGGACATTTCCCTTCCACATGGATCAAGGTCATTATCACAGGAGTGGGTTATTTACAACAAGTTGGAAGTCAGCTAGATTTTCTCTCTGTCTCACATGTGCTGGCTGGGCCTTCTGCCATGTCAGGATTCAGGTCCTCACCAGGTACATGCTGGCTCTATGTTCTTGAACTTCCCAGTTTCCAGAACCATGAGCCAAATAAACCTCCATTGCTTAAAATTTACACAATCTGTGGCATTCTGTGATAGCAGCAAAAAATGGACAAAAACAGGTGGTAAGTATTTATTCATTCAACAAATATTTATTTAGCACCTAGCATGTGTTCTGTATGGTGCTGTGCTAGGCCATAAGAGATCAAGATGATGTACATACTCTAGAGACACTCACAGTGTGAAAGGGTGGGGAGACAGACATGTAAACAAACTACCACTGCAAGAGCAAGAAGCACTCCTGGAGAGGTACTGTGGCAACATGCGTGCCATCACCAGTATGTCAGTTCCCCATCCAGGAGGGGAAACTGTATGGGCATACACACTTAATTGCCAGTGTGATGCTCTATAGAGTTTTCATCTGATATCTTGGTGAGCCTTGAAGTATGAGTTAAAATTAAGATACAACATTGAGCCATCAAATCATGGTCAACTACCCTGGAGACTCCCCATATCCATAGCAAACTCTGCATGCACAGTAAATACATCTTTGCTATTCTAAAATTGTAAGATTTAGGGAGTGTTTATTACCCGCCTATTCTGACAAATACAGGTATATACTAAGCGCTTTGAGAATAAAGAAGAGGGAACTTGTTGAAACCAAAGAAGCATCCACAGTGGAGGTGACATGGGAGCTCAGTGCAAGAGTGTGGGGAGTGGTGTACAGTCTGGTGTAGCTGGAGTGCACGTGTATACACTATGAGCTTTACTGTTTGAAGACTTTGAGACTGAAGAGCAATGGAGGTCATGCTAAGAGATTTAGACTGATTCCTATGAACTAGTGTTTCCCAGACTGACTGAGGACCTCTGTGCATATGACAGGGGATTTGGGGTCTTTCTCCAACAGTACTAAATAATGTCTAATCATTTAATGAAAACATTTTTCTCTTAAAAGTGTTCTTTTGAAACTTCTACCAAGAAGGAAGTTCCAGTGTGATACTCTGTAATGGTTAATTTTATGGGTCAACTTGACTGGGCTAAGGGATGCCAAGATAGCTGGTAAAGTATCATTTCTGGGTGTTTCTGTGAGCATGTTTCTGGAAGACATTAGTAGTTGAATTGGTGGATGCATGAAGAAGCTTACCCTTACAGACATGGGTGAGCATCATCCAATCTGTTGCAGACTCACATAGAACAAAAAGGAAGAAGGGGGGGAAATCTGCTTTCTTTTTTTTTTTTTTTTTGGTACTAAGGATTGAACCCAGGGGCATTCTACCTTCAAGCTACACCCCCAGCCATTTTTATTTTGAAACAAGGTCTCGCTAAGTTGCTGAGGGTCTCACTTAGTTGCTGAGTCTGGCCTCGAACCTGTGATCCTCCTGTCTCAGCCTCTCAAGTACTAGAATTACAAGTGTGTACCACCACGCCCGGCTTGCTTTCTCTCTTCCCCTGCACTTGGCCATTGGCAATTCTGATTTTTGAAACTTCAGACTCCAGAACTTATACCAGCAGCTTCTCTACCCTCCAATTCTCAGGCCTTCCACTGTGAATGAAGTTGACGTCATCAGCTCCCCATGTTCTCAGGCCTTTGGGCTCAGATTGGATGATGTTACTGGCTTTCCTTGTCCGCCAGCTTGCAGGCGCATCAGGGGTCTTCTTAGCCTCCATAACTGCGAGAGCCAATTTCTATACTCTCTCTCTCTTCTATTGGTTCTGTTTCTCTGAAGAATTGTAACTAATACATGCTCCTCCTCTCACTTGGGTTAATTGCCCAATTCCTTTCAATGATCGGCAAGGCCCTACAAAAACTTGACTTCCAATTAATCACACCTCTGAGCTCATTTTCTTTCCTTCCCTCGTGCACCCTACTACAGCCACATTAGACTCCTTGATGGTGCTTGAACCCAGCAGGCACATTTCTACTCCAAGACCTTTGCACTTTCCATCTGCTCTGCTTGGACAGCTCTTCTCGGATCACCTGTGGCTCACACAAGTCTTCATTCACACATCTTCCCAGGTATGTCCTTCAGAACCCAGCTTCATACCAGCCCTTCATAACCCTTCCTGATCTTTCTGAATAGCACTTATCACCAGCTAATATACTAAATAATTTCAAAATTTGTTTTGTTTGGCATCTATCCCCACTAGAATTTAACCTCATTAAAGGGCAAAGATTCTTGACATTTTGTTCATGGCTGAATAATTCCCAGCTTTTAAAATGAAAAATATTTGGCATGCAGCAGGTATTCAAAAAATATTTGCTGAATGGATGAATGGCTATCTAAAATTTACTTAACTTCATTTGTATCAAACACAGACCTAGCCTCAGGCTTAGAATTATTGAATGGCATCAGTATCTAACTAGAATGGGAAAGTTATGTTTGTCATAGGATACGTTTTTAAAAGAAAATTATGACTTTCATACAGATGTCAAATGAACATGTCAGATTTTATTGAACTTATTAATGAGTGAATGAATGCTACAGTTGGGACAATTGTCCTCCAAAGGCCCATAGATTAAAGGCTTAGTCAGCAGCTCCTGGCCCTGCTGGGAGATGGCAGGACCTTTAAGAGGTGGGGCCTAGTGGAAGGAAGTTAGGTCATTGCAGGCATACTGTTGAAGGCCATATTGGGACCCCAGCCCTGACCTCCCCCTCTTTGCTTCCTAGCTGCCAGGAGGTGAGCAGCTTCCTCTACCATTAGCTCCTGCCAATGATGTGCTGCCTTACCAAAGCCCAACGGCCGGGCCAAACAGCCCTGCGCTGAAACAGCCAAAACAAACCTTTCCCCTGCTTAAGTTGATTTATCTCAAGCATTTGTTACAGCATGAAAAGCTAACGCAGTAAGCCAGTATGATCTTTCAACTAGTTCAAAGGAGAATCGAAATAATACACAGGAAGAGGCAGATAAGGAAGGCCGCTGGTCACTACCAACAGAGCAGTAATCAGTTCCATCCCATCAGCTAAAATTCATTGGCCCTCCCATAACAAGACTTAGGTGTTTTACACAAGTTTTTACACATAAGTTTTCTACAGCTTACAGTGTTATAAATAGCTCAGACAATGATAAACACAAATAGTACAGAAAGGTGCAAGAGACAAGATACCCCGTCACCTTTTTTTTCCCCCGTTTCAGTGTTTTTCAAAATTTTTCCTGGCATATTGCTCAATTTTTATTATATTTAAATTTACAGAGAATATCCTATTTATAGAAAATGGCACTGGCTTTCCAGTTACATTAGCAATGTGACTGTCTTTAAATGCACTTTTTGCATTTCTAAAGGATTATCAGTTCGAAGAAAAATATTTTACAGGGATAGACCAGTGCTTCCCAAACTTTCATATGCATGGAAATCACCTGGGAATCTTGTGTCAATGCAGATTCTAACTCAGGAGGTCTAGGGAGGAGCTTGAGCTGCTGCTGCTCTTCTAGCAAGCACATAGCGAGGCCCCTGCTGCTGGTCCACAGACCTCACTTTAACTAGCAAGGGGGTAGCTGGGACTGGGATAAGGCAAAAAACCATATTTGACTCAAGTTTAGGGCAGTTGAAGTAGTTATTAAGTGAGGTTGTCCTGAAAGGTTTGGACAGTGGGGTGGCAGGATCGGATTTGCCTATTGGGATCATGATTTTGCACACAGAGGGAAGGCCCCAGAGGAAGGCAATTGAGGGAAGCTACTCTCATTCTCTAGAACAGGAATGACGGGGCAGAACCCTGAGACAGGTACTGCCTGGCAACGGGTGGTGATTTGTTATTGCTATCATCGCTGCTGTGATTCAAGAATGTAGCAGTTTCTTCACAATCTGCCCAAGGCTTGGATGCTCTGCGTTCCTGCCTCTGTAACATTTTGTAGGAAAAAGGTCTTTGTGCTCTGAATGAAAAGTGCAAAGGGCACTCCATCTGTCACTAGATCCTATGAGTGCAAACACCATGACTCAAGCCTTGGCAACTTTGGACCCAAGAGCACTCTCTTCATTATAAAAATACGAGAATTTAAGAGTTTAGTGGCTTCCTGAAGTGATTTTTCCTCCACTCATCCAAATGTGATGTCTTAAGAAACCATCTTTTGTAGAACTCTGAACTACCTATGTACAATACCTTTCCTTGGGTATTTTAAAATATCCTTGCCGGGCGTGGTGGCGCACACTTGTAATCCCAGTACTTTGGGAGGCGGAGACCGGAGGATCCAGGTTCGCGGCCAGCCTCAGCTCTCTCTCTCTCTCTCTCTCCCTGTCTCTCTACTTAGCGAGGCCCTCCACAACTTCGTGAGACCCGGTTTCAAAATAAAGTATAAAAAAAATAGGGCCGGGGGTGTAGCACGGAGGTAGAACGCCCCTGCGTTCAATCCCCGGTACCGCAAAAATAAATAAATAAATATCCTTAAGCACAATTGGATGCTGCAAAAAAGTAGACCTATCCACTTCATAAATATGTTTCTACTGGACTATAAATACAAAATGTTGGAAGCCCCTGACATATTAGGTATTGGGAGAAAGCTGTATCAGATAGAATGAGATGACTGCTTAATACAACACATATTGTATAAAAGTTTTATTGAGGCATAATTTGGACACCAAAAAATTCACCCGCTTTAAGTGTGTAGTTTGATTGACTTCAGTAAACTTAGGCAGCTATATAACCATCAGCTCAATCCAAGTTTAGCATGCTTCCAACACCCCAGAAAATTTCCTAACACCAGTTAGTCCCCTTCCAGTCTCAACCTCGGCTCAGTTTTGCCTTTTCTAGAAAGTTCCTATAAATTGAATCGTGTAATATGCACCCTTTTGTGTTGGGCTTCTTTCCCTTTGCAAAATGTTGTTTTGAGTTTCATCCACATTGCATGTTCTTGTCGTTCAGTCCTTTTTATTGCTGAGTAGAATGACATGATATGAATATATCACATTTGTCTGGCCAGTCATCAGCCGATGGACATTCGGATTCCTTACACCTCAGAGTTATTGTGACTAATGCTGTGATGAGCAGTCATGTACAATTCTTTGTTTCAATATGTATTTTCATTTCTCTTGAATGTATAACTAGAAGTAGAATTGCTATATTGTATAGTAAATGTGTGTTTAGGTTTTTAAAAACTATGAAACCGCTTTCCAATGAGACTGCACCCCTTTTAGATTCGGGCCAGTGATGTGTGAGAACTCCAGTGTCTCCACATTCTTTCCAACACTTGGTATTGTCAGTATTTTTTGTTATGAACATTCTAGTGGGTATTAGTATATTATTGCAATTTTATTTGAATTTCCCTAACTAATGATAAAAAGCATCTTTTCATGTGTTTTTGCTTTGCCATTCATGTATGTTCTTGGGTGAAGTATCTTTTAAAATATCTTGCCCATTTTTATTGGATTGTTTTATTGTTGAGTTGAAAGAATTCTTTATATGTTCTGTATACATTCTTTATGAAAGATAAGTAATTTGCAATTTTTTTCCAGTCTGTGGCTTATCTTTTCAACCTTTTAACAATGTCATTCAAAGAACAGAAGCTCTTAATTTTAATAAAGACTAATTTTTCAATATTTTCTTTTATGTATCATGCTTTCAATCTGATACATAAAAAACTTTTGCTTAACCCAAGTTCACAAAAAATTTTGTCCTATGGTTTTTCCTAAAAGCTTCATAATTTTGTCTCTTCCATTCAGATCTATGATATATTTTGAGTTAACTTTTGTGTATAGTATGAGGTAAGGTTCTAAGCATGTCATTGTTTTTGCTATTGTTTGTGCAAGTGATTATCCAAATGTTCCAGCACTGTTTTCCTTCATTGTATACCCTTTTCAAAAATTAATTGACCACAAATGTGAGGGTTTATTTCTGGACCCTAGTCTTTACCGTGGACTTATATGTCTATCCTTTTGCAAATACCACATGCATTTGTTTATTGTAGCTTTATTAGCTTTGAAATAAGATGGTGTAAGTCCTCCAACTTTGTTGTTCTTTTTCAAAACTATTTTGGCAATTTTCAGTCCTTTGCACTTTCATGTAAGTTTTAAGAAAAGCTATGGTCCTGGGGATTGAATGCAGGGGCATTCTACCTCTGAGTTACACCTCCAGCCTATTTCATTTTTTATTTTGAAAGAGGATCTCATTAAGTTGCTGAGACTGGCCTCAAACCTTTGATCCTCCTGTCTCAGCCTCCCAAGTACTAAGATTACAGGCATGTGCCACCATGCCCAGCATATACTTTTTAAAAATCAGTACTAGGGATAAAACCCTGGGGCTCTCTACTCTGAGCTACATCCCCAGCTCTTTTTATTTTGAGACAGGCTCTCCCTAAGTTGCTGATGCTGGCCTTGAACTTGCAATCCTCCTGCCTTAGCCTCCAGAGCAGCTGGGATTACTGGTATGCACCACCATGCCTGGTTGAGCACTATGTATCTTATGGAAATAATTTGGTATTTCTTCGACGTCATTTTTTTCCTCAGAGGTCAGAAGTCAGTCTGACTTGAACAAGAAGAGCTGTCAACAGTTTGAAATACATAAGGTTGTGCCTCAGGCATAATAAGTACTAAAGAGATATTAGCTTTCCTTTCCCTTCCACACCCCAGCTTGCGTTTTCACCAGAACTAGCAAGTTGAAGTGACATAGATTCTGCAACTATCACTTACCAAGTGGGTGATCTTGGGCAAATTGTTTAAGCTCATGGAGCTTCAAGTCTGTATCTGCAAAATAGAGATGATAGTATCTACACCATGGGGTTGTTATGACTATCAAGTATAATGCAGCAGATACATAAAAAGATTTAACAAAAAATTATGAATACATAAGTAAGTGGAAGAATTGGTGATTATTCAAACTGTATGTACAAATGAACCAACGACACTCCATGGCTTCAGGATTAAAGAAACATTTGGAAAAGAAGAGGTCTTTTCCTGGTTTCTCATGGACACTTCTGGTAAGAAATTAATCTCCCAGACTTAGCCTACCTCCAGTGAAAGGTGGGAAGGAATTCGACACTCCTCTCCTCAGAGTCCTGGTTAAGGTTTTCAGAATTCAGGGATCTACTTTCCCCTTTTTGTTTTCTATTTCTTGGCAGCTTTGTACTTGCTTCAGTCCTGAGCAAAAGAAAGCACGCTCTTTGCTCCTAAGCTTCACCAGATTTAGCAAAGAGAAATGTGGAGTGCTCAGTCTTCAGTTTGGGGTAAATAATGAACAATTTTTTAGTCTGAGGATGTCCCATGCAATATTTTGGATACACCTATACTAAAAAAATTGGCTGTTAACTATCTAAAATTCACATTTAATTGCGGCCGGGCGTGGTGGCGCACGCTTGTAATCCCAGTACTTTGGGAGGGGGAGACCGGAGGATCCGGGTTCGCGGCCAGCCTCAGCTCTCTGTCTCTGTCTCTGTCTCTTTCTTTCTCTCTCTCTCCTTAGTGAGGCCCTCCGCAACATCGTGAGACCCAATTTCAAAATAAAGTATAAAAAATAGGGCCGGGGGCGTAGCGCGGAGGTAGAACGCCCCTGCGTCCAATCCCCGGTACCGCAAAAAAAAAAAAATTTAATTGCATGTTCTCTATTTTGTCTCATGCTCTAGAAGCCCATACATACTATAAACACACTTAAAGCAAACAAATAATAAATATAATCCAGAAATCCATGAGCACTCTGGCAATATATTTTTAACCTTGTATACCAGTATCAATTATATCTATATTATGTATAAGTAATGTGAAAATCTTGGTTATAATAACATAATTAGTGGTTGAACTGAATAAGGTAAGAAAATGAACATGTAACAATTATATAATTTATCATTATGTAGGCCTCTACTTATTATTTATCCAAACATTGACAGCTCATCAAAAGATCACCTAGACGTGCACAATAATCACTAAGTTCAATCATCTGGAATATTTTGCCAACTATTAGCCAAATGAAAACTATAGATTAGGACATGTTTTTTGGTTTTCTGTTGTTGTTTGTATGGGGATTGAATCCAGGGGTGTTCTACCTCTGAGCTACACCTAGCCCTTTTTTTAATTAATTAATTAATTTATTTATTTATTTAGCTGTGTGTGTGTGTGTGTGTGTGTGTGTGATGCTGGGGATTGAAGCTAGGGGCATTCTATCTCTGAGCTATACCTCCAGCCCTACTTCAGTTTTTATTTTGAAACAGGGTCTCACTAAGTTGCTGAGGGGCTCACTCAGTTGTTGAGGCTAGCCTCAAACCTGTAATCCTCCTGTCTCGACCTCCCAAGTACTGGGATTACAGGTGTGTGCCACCACACCTGGCTTTATGAATTTTTTATTTTGAAACAGGGTATCATAAAAGAGGAGAAACTCCAGTGGAGTGAGGGAGGTAGTCCAGGGGAGGGGGCATGGGAGCATTAACAAAGGAGACATTATGTACTTATGTAAGAATACCAAAGCTGATTTCAATATTATGTATGGGGAAGGGGAGGGAGTGGGGAGGGAGCCAGGGAGAAGCTCACCAGGTGCTGTGTGCATGTATGTCACTATCACTCTGAACTACATTATGATGTGAGACTACAATGCACCAATAAAATACATATATATGAAAAGAAACAAGGTCTCACTAAGTTGCTGAGGGTCTCACTAAGTTGCTGAGGCTGACCTCAAACTTGTAATCCTCCTGTCTGAGCCTCCCAAGTATTGGGATTATAGGCATGCGCCAGCTCGCCCAGCTAGCTTAAGATGTAGTTTGCATTTTTATTGTTGTTCTTCATGGTAGGCAGCCATAATGTATTTTATTCATCGGTCTTTGTCTCTATTGGTAAGTTTTTGGTGCTTACACATGTGGGCTGTGGTTGTGCATTGGAATGCTTGCTTTTCCTCAGCAGTCCAGATAATCCAGGTGAAGAAGCCAAAGTATCGGGCATGATGCTTTCTCTGCCCTGAAGGGAGAGAAAGAAAGATGAGGACCAGCAGGACCCTGCACTTTATTGTCAGGGAAGTTTGTCTCTTGTCCCCTTTTGAGATCAAAGACCTCTCAAGACATCGCTGAAGAGGCAAAATCAAGGTGGTGAACGTGGCTTTGAGCAAACACAGAACAACAGGGATATAGCCATCCGGGGCCCAGGATGCTCAGCAAGGCAGGCCTTCCTTAGCTGGGGCCTGGCGTCCTCCGAGGATCATAGTTAGGAAGGCACAGGGACAGGCCCCGCCACAAACGAGGATAGTGAAGTCCTGGCTGAGGCCCTGCCAATTCTGGAGAGATTAAAAGAACAAGGGGAAGGTGGGAGGCATGACTTCAAGTAGGTATAGGGTTGCACAAAAGAGCAGACTTTGAAGAGATAAAGGTCCAGAGGAGGTTTGTTTTACATAACGGTAACTGACTATGTTGACTGGCTCCATATTACCAGATGATGGCAAAACTGTCTATCAGACCTTCAGTTGTCTTCCTCTTCTGCAAACATTTGGCAATATCCTTTCCTTCCATTGTGGCCCTTCACCTCCAGCCTGCAGGAAGCCCAGACGCCTCACCCTGCAGCTGGGGCTCTGCCTAGCTTCCTCGGTGGCCTCCCCTTCCCACTGCCCCCAGCTCTGCAGTGACGCCCCAGGGCTGGCAGCTGCTCCCCATGCGATTTCACATGCACGTGCAGTTCCCTTCGCCTGCACCCTGCTTCCTTGTCACCCTCTTTCTGTTTCTGGAGGACCAATATGTACCTTCGAGACCAGGCACAACGCCACTCTGACCTACTGCCATCCCAGCATGCAACGACGGCATCAGGGACTCTTTGAGGTTCAATGATCTCTTCATCTTTTTTTCTCAGCATCTGTCACTGTACCTGTCACGTAATTGACACTCAGTAAATGTTTGTTGCCTGAACTGAGTATAATCTCACTTGATCCTCACAATACCAAGCAGAAATCGACATATTATGTCATTAACGGAGGTTAAAGCAAAGGTGCAAAGTTAAGTTCCCAGACCTAGGGCATTCTGGCTTCTAAGGCCACACACAAGACTTTCTACTAAATTGTGAGTGTTAAGTTAAGTGGCACTTTTTTTTTTTTAATTTAAGAAGGTTTTGAGCTAGGCATGGTGGCTCTCACCTATACTCCCAGTATTTGGGAGGCTGAGACAGGAGTATCCCAGGTTCAAGGATAGCCTCAGCAACTTAGTGAGACTCTCAGCAACCTTGTGAGACCCTGTTTCAAAATAAAAAACAAAATTGGGCTGGGAGTGTAGCTCGGAGGTAGAATGCTCCTGGGTTCAATCCCCAGTAACACACACACACACACACACACACACACACACACACAGATTTCAATAGCCATGGATTCTGTTTGAAGAATAAAAGGAACAAGTGGTTCTCACCTTTGAAGCTATGGAGCAATAACTCTACACTTTGGAGTATTCCTTAGCCAATGAGAATTGTTTCTGAACCTTCCATTTGCATAAAGGTGAGTTGGTATGGTTAGTTGGGAAATAATTACATAGTACAGAGTACTCAGCCCACAAGAGTCTTTGTTTTGTTTTTTCAATCAACCCTTTTACAGGAAGTTGGTTTTCATCCAGGTAACTGCTGCAAAATATTTTTCCCAGTAAGAGAAACATTCCTCAGCCTATCAGAGGCATTCCTGTTGTGTGACTTCATCCAGCTCATTACCATTTACTACCCCAGCCATGTAATTACCTTCAGGATGGAACATATCCTGTTTCCACTTGCTCAGACTCAGACTCTCTGACTGACATTTTCTCTCGCTCTCTAGACCTGTGCTGAGAGGTCTTGGTCAGACAGATAACCAGGAGGCCTGACTCTTTGGGCTCAAAACCCTACCATGCAGCGTATAGGGTACACGCTGTAGGAGCACAACCAAATGTAAAGCCATCCCTGGAGCATTAGATGTACATCTCATTTGGGAAGGACCCTCAGTCTTTTGAGAATAAACACCAGGATGGGCAGGGAGATGGCCACTGGGGGAGGAGGAGTCTCCCACCAGGGCTCGGTAAACACTGCCCTGAGGCTCACGCATGTGTACCTCCTCCTCCCACCAGGAGTGCACCTGAAAACCAGTTGCAACTGCCAGAACATCCAGGTGGAGCTTCGTAGTGACGCCACCAAAATCTCTGATAAGCTAATTTTCTATCTGTGGACACAATATAATGAGCAGAAAATGGGTTAGGTCTTCTAAGTAGCTGTTCTCAAATGCCAGCTCTGCCTCTTGCTATCGGTGTGACCTCGGGCAAGTTACTCAACTCGCCAAGCTTGTTTTGCCATTTGTAAGGGGAGGATAATAGTGTTTTCCTCACAGCTATTGTAAAGATGAAATAATACAGGATACGTAACATGTAGAGTACAATTGTCTAGCACAAAGCTAGCCACCACCGAATGTTTTCCTGCCCCTCCCCCTCCTCTGTCCCTAGAAGCTGGAGACATGGATTATAAGCACCTACTCAGAGAACGCACTGGCAATCGCAAAAGCAAGGGCCTGGCCAGGGGTGTCAACAGACAGCATGTGTCTGTGGGGCCATGAACAGAAGAGAGCGTGCCCCCTGTGGGGCTATGACGAACAGAAGAGAGCATGCCCCCTGGAGAGGGGCCTCTGGGGATTATTAGAAATACGTAGGCAACTGGCCCAGTGTTAATGGAGCCTCGGTTTTTTAAGAGAAGCAAGAAATCAAGGTATTTATTTGAGAGTTCCCAGTGTTTAAAAATTGAATCAAATTAAATACATATACATATACTGGAGATTGAACCCAGGGGCATTCTACCTCCAAACTACACCCCCAGCCCTATTTTATATTTATTTTGAAACAGGGTCCCACTAGGTTGATGAGAGTCTCACTACTTGCTGAGGCTGTCCTCGAACCTGGGATCCTCCTGTCTCAGCCTCCCAAGTACTAGCATTACAGGCATCATGCCTTACCCGCCAGCCCTTTTTATTATTTTTTAATTTGAAACAGGGTCTTACTAAGTTGATGAGGCTAGCCTTGAACCTGTGATTCTCTTGTCTCAGCCTCCCAGTCCTGGGATTACAGGCATGTGTCACTGAGCCCAGCTCAATAAATAGTATTTTACAAGTCAAATAAGACACATTCCCCTAGGCCACCAGTTCACAATGTCTGTACAAGGTCAAATGGTCCAAGACATTACATAGTAGGCTAAACACAGAAACTGATGCAAATCCTATGGCACTTGTGTCATTTACCATGATCTGTGATCCCATAAATCAGACAGTTACTACCACAGAGAGCTGACATTTAATGAGCTCTTACTATGCATATCTGCATTCTCTCTCCTAATTCTAACAATCCCATAGGGTAGGTGTCACCATGATCGCCATTTCACAGATGAGAAAAAGTTCAGCTTACAGATGAGTTTCCCAAGATCATCTATTTGTTAAGAGGTAGAGTTGAGATCAGCTCTCTGTGTATTCCAAGTGCCAGGTTCCTCCAAAGCACACAATACCTCCCTTAAAGACCTAAGGGAGAGAGGCCCAGGGAGAACGTTGGTCAACACGCTATTGCCACCAAGTGTGCTGATGTGGTCCCTAAGAGTGAGGTGTGGCTCCTGTCGGAAGCAGAATGTATTCTACTAGAGGAACCTTTGGCTGGAGGCATTTTCTGCTCTGCATGCTTATCCAAAGGAGCAGCTTGCAATGTGCTCGGTCTATAAACAGAGAGAAGCCTACACTTAGGAAAATCGGGGTCAATATTTGTTATGGCCTTCCAGTCCTGCAGACTAACAGGATGTGGGCACTGAGACAGTCATCAGCAGAGGATGACACACCTCCCACATGGACCGTTGGCCCCACCCTGGCCTGCCTACCACCCCTGTCTGCCTGGGACAGGATGTGAGGATAGAGAGTGGATGGAAGATGCGGATGTCTGAGACCTATAGTCCATGTCCTGATGAGCCTTAACAAATGTTGGAAATTCAATACCAACAATAAATTAAAACAATAGAGCCACCATTTTATATCCACCCAATTGGCAAAATTCGAAGAGTTTGACAATACCAAGTGTTGTCAAAGATGGGAGGGAAGTACAAATTCTTGTACATGACTGGTGAAAGTATGAATTGACTCAAATATTGAAAAACATTTGGTATATTAAAAATGCTCATGGCCTATGATCCAACTACCATTTCTAAGTATATGCCCTTTATGTGTGCACGAAGAGATGTACATTAGAAGGCCTACTATAGACACTCATAGACATGATCATATTTCATCAATTCTAAGTCACAAAGTTGCCCCCATTTTAAAATCTCTGAAAATCAGGACCTGCTCATAGTCAATAATATTGGAAAATTATAATTGGTGGGGTTTCTTTCTTATTTCCCACAGTCAACAACACAAAGATATGTCTTAGACTGAATGGGACCTAGATTCTATTAAGTATAGTAGTTCCTGATCGATTTGCCTCAATTATTAGGTATGTGTAAAGCAAGACAAATCAGTAACATTATTTATTAGTCTATTACCTAATCTATAGTGTCAATCCTAAGAAAAGTGCTCATAAGAACTCACCTGATTATAATCAGGCATTCCAGTCTCCTTAAGGAAACAAATACATGGGGTTCCTCCACAGTATAAGCTTCAGCCTTGCATAAGGTATATCCCTAAAATCAATCATTGTACCTTCAACATGTTCTAGGGTTCTCCTGAAGGACTACTGGTAGGAGAGATGGACATATCTGAAGAATTAAGTGCATGATAACAGCCGTGAACAAATTCAAGCTCATCTTCATATCTATATGTTTCTTAACAAGTGACAGAAGTATTTGCCATTTTTGAGACATGAGGAAAAACTTGGATGGCTTTTAAACATCAAAAATGTCATAGAGATCTAAGATCTAAATCCTAGGAAACATATATAATAAGAGCACATATTATGCTTTTTATTCTTCAAAGATTATTTGTCTATTTTATTCAATGTGATCATCACAACTTCATGAGTTAAGAGAATAATATTTTCACTTCATACATTGGACAAATGAACCCAGAAATAAGTAGTTGCTTAAGAATATATAGCTAGCAGAAATGAGAGTAGAACCCAAATGTTCAAATTCTCAGCCTAATTTTCTTTTCAGTCCATCCTAAGAGAGACCAAGAAGAAACCACTTGCAAAGGTTTTATTCTGTGGTCTGCCATGATAGTCTTGCATGCCAAATATTTTATCAGGCTTCTTGCTTTTCTGATCACCCTTTCAACCTATTTCATAAGCAACAGCCCTGAGTTACTCTTCTCTTTCTTTCCTTTTAATTTATGAACCCATAAAATCATTTCTTTAAAAAATGTGACAATCTGTCACGACAGCAAAAGCCAATGTATTCACTTTGGTCCTATCCCAGACTGGCAATTTGCCTGTGGCTTCTGGCATATTCTGATGAAATTACTGCTCAACTTACAGTATCCTTCCTTACAGCCCTGAGTGAATTCCCCGGCCCCATTAATCCGTATTTTCATCTACCCAAGATGTCAACTTGATATCTTATTTTCCATTCTGCCTAACGCGCTGGTAACACAATCTGTGAAACAACACGTCAAAATGGAAATTGCTCCTGGAAAATGTAGTCACAAACATGTGTCAAGTTTATCGTGTGGCAGCTTTTTGTTAATACAGTTCATATAGGATTAGGATATATATAATCAAAAGTAGATCTTTTTGTTTTCAAACCAAGAATGTGTGATTCCCCAGAGCTCTTTAAAGTGATTTCAATAGTTAGCAAGCTCTTCATTCTCACCCACTGCTGGTCATCCATCCATTATTTTCATGTGCAAAAATGACACAAAATTAATTTGTATTCTGTGAAGCCTCTGGCCAAAGCAATTGGCTAATAATAATTACTACCTTTCGTTGAATGCCTCCTGTGCACCAAGTGTTATCTACTACTTAAGCAGATCAAGTATTGTCAAACTGGTTTTACAAGTGATAAAACTGAGGCTGAGAGAAGTTAAATGACTTAGCTCACCCTGACTTTAGTGGAAAGTCAGGATCTGAACTCAAAGCCTGTGCTGAAACACTTTGATATAAGATTTTAATTTGCCCTGAACTTTTACCTTTAAAGGGGGATTTGAAGATTTAGGAATAAACTCTTACTGAATGTTGAGTAGCTCTTGGAATAATCCTATTAATATTAATATATTTTTGTTTTCATATATTCAGTCTACCGATACCATTCTTCTTTATTGTGCTTGGTCCTGGAGTAACATAGTGAGCAATAGCAGATATGGCATCCACCCTCTTGGAGCTTACAGCCCAGAGGGGACATCAACACTAATCAAATAATCACACATGTAAATGTAAAGCTACATTTTAATAACCTATACCATATTTAATCCCAAGAAAGAGACATTGGTATATGTTCAGAGGTCCTGGTAATTATGACAAAGTTTTCAGAGAAAGGAATATTCAAATTCACAATCCATAGAGCACACTGTTGGTTGTTGCTTCTAAAACTCTGGAAACAATAATAATTAGGGTCTCCAACTGAGTCTGGCAGTCAGTGGTTTCAAATTGAATCTAGTGTGTCTACTACCAACGTGGTCCCATAGCAATTCTCTTAGAGCAAAAGACATTGTCTTCCATTCTTTCAGCCAAACCTAAGTATCTTTGAAGGACTACATTCTGTCAATGACTTGGATATGGAGGATAGTGAGGGAAATAGAGTCAAGGGTGAACATGAGAACATAAACATGGGGAAATAAGAACTAAACCTGTCATTCTCCTGCAGTGGTGGAGCTGAAGAACAATAAAGGCTTGGGGGAGACTTAGATTCCAATAATATCTTCCATTTTTAGACCTAGAGATTTAAGTGGCGGTACCTTATAGACTTAAGTGAAGACACCTTGCAGACCACAAAAGAGAGAGAGAGAGAAAGAGAAAGAGAGAGAGAAAAAAAATATAAAACTGGGAACAAGACTGGAATTTCTCTGTATTCAGTAATAATAACCCTTTATGATTACATGGTCATCATTTCACCTGGTGCATACAAATTAACTATAAACCATCCTGTGAAGTAGGTTTTGTTAACATTTCCATTGAACAGATCAGAAATCTGAGACAGATGTTTCAAGATGTAGCCAAAGTAATGACACTTAGCCAGGATTTAAACCCACTCTATGTATCACTGCAAATTATAACTCACTTGGACAACCCATTCCACGCTTAATGCTTGCAGCCACCCTACAGAGGAAGTATTGTTATATTCAAAGGTCTTCCTAGGTCAGAGAGTTCCAGAACCAAACCCTACAACTGCTGGTTCCAAATTTAGTGTTCTTTCCACTCAACCACAGTTGCCCCTAAAAGCTCAAGAGCTCTGTTTTGGGTAGTATGGAGGGAATTCCCATAGGCATTGAGGAGAAGAGAGAGAGGTGAAGGCAAAGAATGAAAAGTCAGTGGGTCTGGGGGCCAGAGAGCCCAAACCAGGTATTTTCCTTCTAGTAACAATTCCATCAATCATCATGATTGACCATCCTCTGTGGGCACTGCCAAGTTTGTGTTTGAGAAACATCTGCCAAAGGGAAGGTTCAGGGTGAATACAGAGAAGTATTCACAGCTCACTGTGTGTTGTCCTCGGTGAGCTTATAATCTTATTGTGAAGTAAGTCAGACCTTGAACACAAGTAAGAGATTTCTGAGCAATGTACAGTCTCTGTCAGATGACTGACTCAAGAAAAAGAGCCGCAGAATTTCAGAGGGGGTGAAAGTTAACATGTTGAGTGGTCAGAGAAGACTTCAGGAAGGAAGATGGCACCTGGCCACACCATAGAGAACCATTCTGAACACTTGTGCTTCTGTTTATTTTTAAATACACATGCACATTTATCTCCATTCTTTGTGGATCATGACAGGAGATAACAAATTCAAATCCCTTCCTTCCTCCTACCTCTTGCTCTCCAAAAACTGAAAGATAATGACAAATTCTCTAACTACAACATTGAGATGGCTACTTGAGTGGCCCATTCCAGAACATGATAGAGCTTTGAAGGATCCCAGAGGGCCACAGTCCAACTGCAAAATGAAGTCAACCAGCCCCACAAGGAACTAGTCTCCTTTTAGAAATCAGCACGCCCTGGCTATAAGAAACATCAGCCATGTGACTCCTCTTTCCTAAAAAGAGAGTAACCCAATATGCACAACATTTGCAAAAGTGGTTTCCTTATCACGGTACAGAAATCACAAAAAACTGAGCCATAACCAGGAACCCTGGGGTTTTAAAGAAAAAAAAAAAACAGAAACCCTGGGGTTTTCCTTCCTGGCGTGGAGTCCCATTTCTGCAGTGGGATGCGATGTGTATGCATTGGTTCCATTAAAGGGATTATATGAGGCACCTAAAATAGGCAAATTCATAGAGACAGAAAATAGAGTAGAGGTTTCCAAGGATGGAGACAAGGAAGTGTCGGGACTTCTGCTGCCTGGGTTCAGAGGTCCTCTGAGGTGGCAGAAAGGTTCTGAAAATGGATGATGGTGACGGTTTTACAACAATGTGACTGTGCTTAGAGCCACAGAACTGTACACTTAAAACTGGTTAACATGGTGAATTTCATGTTATCTGTATTTTACCACCCCTTCTTAAAAAAAAAAAGAGTAAAGAGAATTTGTTTCAAAACCAGTTAACCAGAATCATCTCCTAAGGGTCATAACTGGACAACTAACACCTTTGTATGACACACCAATTTTTACTCAAATTTTTGAAAAATATCATAAAGAAGGGAAGGAAGAAAGGAAGCCTTTTGAAGTGTACAATATGAAGAAAAGTGATGCTGTTTGCTAGAAGCCATAGTATGAGTAATTCTGATGAATCATGGCTATTAAGGAATAACTCAGTCCTCCAAACAGTTATTCAGAAACCTAATAGAAGTACATTGAGGCTTTCACCCAATTTCATTTTCAGTTTAAGAAAATTAAGCCTTCAGCTGGGCATGGTGGTGCATGCTTGTAATCCCAGTACTTGGGAGGCTGAGACAGGAGGATCGTAGGTTCGCCGCCAGCCTCAGAAACTTAGTGAGGCCTTCTAAAACTTAGTGAAACCCTGTTTCAAAATAAAAAATAAAAATAGGGCTGGGGGTGTAGCTCAGAGGTAGAATTCCCCTGGGTTCAATCTTCAGTACCATACACACACACACACACACGACAGAAAGGAAAGAAAAAGAAAACTAAGCCTTCCAAACTATATTTCAGTACCTAGGATAGGCAACTTCATAGAGACAGAAACAAAATAGGGGTCCCCAGGGTTGGAGAAAGATTTTTTTAATAGGTGCAGAACTTCTGTTTGGGATGCTGAGAAAGTTCTAGAAACAGTGGTAATAGTCATACAACATTGTGAATGTACTTAATGCTACTGAATTGTATACTTCTAAACGGTTAGATTTTATATATATTTTGCCACAGAAAAGTCCATCTCAGGCACGCACAATAGCAATGAAATGACCTTTCTGGGGGGGAAGCAAATCCTAAGGGAAAAGACTAATGAAGAATTGGTAGACACTGACAGGGAGGGGGGCTGTATTTCATAAAACGGGCTATATGGATGTAAGGCAGCATTTAAACAGTCAACTCGGCAGACATCTCATCCTGGGTCCTATTCAACCAGAAATTTTCCAAGTGGCCCAGTCCCTCTCCCCCTGGCCTCCAGGCCCCCTTTCCCCCTCCTCCTTAACTATTCAGAGCCCTGACTGGTCATTTTCCTCCTTTTATATTGGCAACCACCCACGTAAAATAAACAAATGACAGGATGGAGGGGGATGGTGAGGAGTAGGCATATTTCAGAGTTAAGGAAACAAATAGCCAATGAAGCACAAGAGACCACAATTTGCTTCAGACAAGTTCAGCTATGGAAATAAGTGCCAGCCAATTGTTTCCAGATCTCAACAGGCCAGGGATGGAGAGGGAAAACCATACCATTTATCAGAGTGAGTTCACACGGAGGGGGGGAGTTAAGGGAATGGGGGGAAAGAAACAAGAAGAGGAGTTAAGGTTCTTTTTCATTAAGTTGTCACTGAGAAAACCAAGTGTGTAATAAAGCTGTGTTAGGTACTGATTAGACTGTGGGTTTGGGCAGGGAAAGAAAAAGGATAATCCAGAGAACAGGAGACAAACCGAGGAAGGCTAACTTAACACCAACCATGATATGATACCTTCTCTCTCTGACTCTTGTTGGAGGAGAGCAGCAAGGGTTGGAACCAAACACAGAGGCCACAAAGCCACTCAGCAAGTGGTCCCCACGGGCTGCCTGGGTCTGAGCATCTTTGGAGGGATGAAGGAATCGAAGGAAACATGGATCATGGGGAAGGTGAATAAGCTCCGTCTCTTTGGTACTTCTGGCCAGCGGGACAAAAAGACACACCCAGATGGACCTTGTATTTCCATGAGCTCTTCACAGAGACATAGGCACAAGGACAACTAGAGCCTTAAGAAAAATCAGTTGTGGGTGGCTATAGATGGAATCCACGAATACTTTGTGTTCAGATTAATAGAGCTGCAGAATGAGCCAGATGCATAAGTCAAGTCTTCTCTTTCGGGAGCTATCAGTATAAACTTCCAGGTCTCTCCTGTTGCATGGAGTTGAAAGGTTGGACATGCATTCAGGAAATGCCACTCGTAATACAGGACAACTTTGCCAATTGGAAGCCATGCGCCTGAATCCCCATGCCCTTGAAATATCTACTAAACACTAAAAAGCACTGTAGGTGCTGGGTGTGGTGGCACATGCCTATAATCCCAGTATTAGGGAGGTTGAGATAGGATTGCAGGTTCCAGACCAGCCTCAGCAATTTAGCAAAATAAAAAATAAATAAATAAGGGCTAGGGGTGTAGCTCGGAGGTAGAATGGCCCTGGGTTCAATCCCCAGTACCACCCCCTCAAAAAAGAAAAGCAAGCAGCACATCATGACCAGAGAAAGAAAAAAACAGATCATGCAAATAAGAACCAGGAGACATACTCATGGAATACTAATTACAACAAAGAAATAAAGCCTCAAAGGAGCCCCAAAGTGCTAAAGGACCAGGGAAAACAAACTTGAGGTGGAACTTCCTAGAGAACTGGGCTTGCATGGAAGATTGTGAACATTTGTTATTAAACCAGTAATGCAGCTAGGTATGGTGGCACATGCCTATAATCTTTGTATTGGGAGGCTGAGACAGGAGGATGGCAGGTTTGAGGGTGCCCTCAGCAATGTCTTGAGACTCTCAGTAACCTAGTGAGACCCTGTTTCAAAACACACACACACACAAATGGCTGGGGGTGCAGCTTGGAGGTAGATGCCCCTACATTCAATCCCCAGTATCAAAACAACAACAAAAACAGTGATGCTAGCTTTAACCACAATTAATCTGAAATAACCATATCTTTACTCTTTTGGAGCAAAGGAAGAATAAACCCTCAGTGAACCAGTCATATTTTCTTCCTTCCAGACTTTGTTCCTTTAGCTGCCAAACTCTGATTATGACTTTACTAGAGGATTATAATTAGCTGTGTTAAAATGAAGAAATTTATTTTAACTACATGTCCTATATATTATCAAAATGATAGAGAAAGCATCAGAAAAGGACCCTCCTCACACACACACATCCTCAAATTCATGCATTACAGCTTTTGCATATGAAAACCATCATTCTTGGTTACCAAGCAACAGCTGTGACTGATTTTTCTATCTTCTGATGGTTCCTTTGCATCACATTTAATGGGGAGTCAGACTGGACAATCTCCAAGGTCCTTTTCAAACCTGAGATCCTATGAGTCTGTGAAAGACATAGCGTTATAAATTATCAAACAAGGAGTTCTGAGAAAGAACAGAGGGGCCAGGCAACCCAGACCTTGACCTGATGCTGCCACAGGTGGGCAAGAACCACCCACCCTCCCCTCCTGCATCAAAGATGCCAAGAAGGCAGAGATGGGGGAGGGGCTGGGCATATTTGAGGGTTTTCTCAATTTTATGAAACATGTTATGCAAATTTAGCCCCAGGGCATTCCTGCCACTGTCTACCCACTTCTAACCAGATCCTTGTCCCTAAGGTCTTCCTGTATAGAAATTCTGTAGGGCTCAGCATCTGCAGGCTAGTTCATTTCTCAGTTGTAAACCTGGAATAATAATAATATCAACCCATCTCCCAGTAGTGGTGGTGCGAGGATTGGCTAATTAAAACCTGTAAAATGCTTTGAAAAATGGACAATGGAACACTGCCTATCTGTCAGAAAGAATTCACACTATTCCCTGGAGGCCTGACCTGAGGGTGGAGGCTGCAGCCCAAGTCACCCTTTGCTAGTATTTTGTCACACTTGGACAAAGGGCTCTGGAGTCAAAGGGCAGCTTAAGCCACACACCCAATGTGGTGCTTAGAGGAATTCCTAAGAATCCGTTTATTGCTGAGGATTGCCAGCTGCTCTGAATCACTTCCTTTCTTCCCACAGATTGGCTCTCTCTTGATTTCTGTTCTCAGATGAAATGGGTGTGCAAGTTTGCTCTAGGAGAGGGACCATCACCATGCCCCTAAGCCTTTATTCCCAGTTAACAGAGCTCTCTCTCTCTCTCTCTCTCTCTCTCTCTCTCTCTCTCTCTCTCGTGCTGGGGATGGAACCAGGGCCTCATGCATGCATGCCAGGCAAGCAACCCCAGTCCCAACATCAGGGTTTTAAAGTTTCCTTCAACAGTGAACCAGGTAGGGGCTCCCAATCTTTCTTTTCCTATTCCCTCACCTATTTCCTAGTCTTGCCCCAAGTTACATTTTGATGTTTAACAACCCTAGGACTAGCAAGTATTTCAGATGAAGCTGGGAAAACCAGCATGGCCTAGCATTTCCCTTGGACACAATTGCCTGGGAATCTTCTGTGATTAAAAAGCTGCTGTGGCCTCAGTAAAAACAGTTCCCGGCAAACACCTGGGATTTCTGCAGATGGTTTGCTAATCCATACATATCATTACCAATAAGCTTTTTTACAAAATCCTTTTAAAGTACATTGGATATGACAGGTTTCCAGAACACTTAGAAAATGGGATCCTGGGTTTCATGTGCTGACATTTGGAAAGGCTGATGGCATTCCTGAGCATCTGCACAGCTCCTTTTGAGTAATTTTGTGGTGAATTTAGTAAAAAGGACTAGACTTTAAATCTGATGTGACAGAGACAAAAATTGTAACTATGAGGCACATGTTAATGGAATTCATAACCTGTATGTTAATGTATCTAAAATAGCAGTTTAACTTTTCATTTAGATCAAAGGAAAATAACACAATTAAACAAAGGCTTAAACTGTTATTTATTTTTGATGCCTGGGTCATAGCTTGGAGTGCGAACCTACCATGTGGATCTAGAACAAGTTCACATGTTCTTTGAAAGAATGAAATACAAACTACATAAACCACTGAATAGATAGTGTGTAATTAGTACTTACATTTCCCAAATCCATTCAGGTTTTGTCTCATCATGCAGCTTCTGATGAATATTCATGGTCTATACCTTGCAGGAACTAATAGTCCATTGCCTGTCTGTCCATTTTTCTTCTGGATCCTGTTGTGACTCAAAAAAGCATGGAAATAAACAACTTTAATTAAGGATATGGCAAAGCTCATTGACCAGTGGACAGATATGTGAGTATATGTGAGTGACCTTGTCCTCGTAAGCCTAGCACTCAATCAAACTAGTAAACTTTATTGTAAAACAGAAAGGAGTATTTTACTTAGCCAGGACTGATTATCCAATGTCACACAATTAAAAAATGGCCTAAACACATTCAAACACATTAGGAAGGGAATATAAATTAATATAATCTCTCCAGAGGATAATTTGGCATTGCCCATTGCACTTTTATGCACATAACTTTCTTTTTTTTTTTTCGGTACCGGGGATTGAACCCAGGGACTTTCTACCTCTGCGCTACACTGCCGGCCTTATTTTTTATACTTTATTTTGAAACCTGGTCTCACGAAGTTGCGGAGGGCCTCACTAAGTAGAGAGAGAGAGATGGAGGGAGAGAGAGAGAGAGAGAGCTGAGGCTAGCGGCGAACCCAGATCCTCCGGTCTCCGCCTCCCAAAGTACTGGGATTACAAGCGTGTGCCACCATGCCCAGCCACAACTTTTTTTTAATGGTGGTACTGGGGATTGAACCCAGGGGCATTCTACCACCGAGCTACACCCCCAGCCCTATTTCTTATTCTTTATTTTGAAACAGGGTCTCACTAAG